>NMRB01000123.1:593006-620134 GCA_002633025.1 Notospermus geniculatus | reverse complement strand
GAATGATATGCCTCCAAGTTCCCTTTGGTTTTGCCTACCAATTAAGCTAGGAGCATGGATGGACCTTCAATGTAAAATACAAGTATACCCGGCTCATCTGTCAAGACTCAGCAGTAGCCAACAGATAAATCAAAAGATTTGCTGCATTTCACCAAGAGTGACTCATCCCTTACAATTACATCCACCAGTTGATCTACCCTAACCATTCTCCAATCGCTTGACTCATTTACATCTTGTCAGACTAATTGGTCACATATCCAACTTGGTCGTTGGAGGATTTTTTCAGGAGTGTATCAGCATGCAATATTTTAAGAGAAACGTCTGTTGAAGTTCATCTGATACGACTTCAGTTCATTTGGTTTCATTATTTCAACTGATAGGTGATAGATTCCTGGCAGACTTGAATGGATAAGTTTGACTTGTAGGAGTGGGATGGAATTAAAAAGAACCCAACCCTAACAACGACCCTATCATAAACAGGGACGGATCCAGGATTTCGGGAAAGAGGGGGCGCACTGTGCTAGAAACATTGAACTCTGCGGTGAATTTCAATGATTTGCTCCAAATTTCAGTATCTCATGGTGGATTTTAAAGATTTTTTGGCCGAAAGGGGGGCCGTGCGGCGGGTGCGACCCCCCCTGGATCCGCGCCTGATAAACGATAACCCAGTGGTGGGGGATTCAGTTATGCCATTTGCTCTTTGCTCTGAAGTGTAGCTAAATCCAAAAATGAAGAATTTTATATTTTAAACAGAGGAACCAGAAACAAAATTCACTTCATTTGGTCCAAACATATTGTGCTCATGTGTTGCGCTTTTAAAGAAGCATCTTTTAAAGGCACCCTATAGTCAGCAAGCTATCAGGCTCATATCAGTGTGATCACTTCATCACAGGTGGCGCTATAGCAGCGTACAACATACTGATTTTGGCTTAAATGTTGATGTTTAATGTATTTTACTTGCAATGCATGTCAGAGTAGATCTCATGCCAACGGATCGGGGTAATGACCACATCAAAATGCCTATGACGAGGCTGCCTGTTGGGTCCCTTAAAGGACATTCGTGTTTCCTCCTTTGGAAACATTGGTCATGGTGATGCAAGGGTCTTCTGAAGGTAACTGGGGGAGAAGAATGTCCAGTGGCGCATTAGTCACAGAAATCCAAGGACAAATACCCTGGCTGGCTGTTGCCAAGTTATACCTGCACTTACTAATCAGGGAGTAGGGGCCGAGTCTTACACTGATCAACAGGAAGGCTTCAAAAGGCTATGGAATGCTTTGAGATGAGTCCAAGATCACCGTGGAGTGTTGAATCATAGGAAAAGTCATTTCATCCCAGGTTACATAAAATGCATGTACATTTCGGCATGTTCGGTGCAGTGATTGCACAAGTGAATGTTGATTAACTGAGGGTGGAATCGACTGCAACGAGTGCGAGCTCTTTCAAAAAGGTGACATGCTAGTTAATTAGGGGGAATTGGCTATCACTGGCCAGTGTTAGTAGATCATTATAACTGATGATGAGAAGGGATCCTTCGGCGCATTCACCGATACTTCATTAGCCGATCGAATGTTTGGTGAAGCATGCATCACTAGGGTTCATTCCACTTTAAATTGGTACCACGGCCTGTGCATGTGTGTACAAGTTAAGGTATCAAATGTACAGATGACTTTTGCCAATGTTACCTGAACTGAACCTAGGGTGTGGTGATCTCCTGGCGTGTAGATGTCATCAAGAATTAGCTTCTTGGACTCCGAATGATTTTGACTACTTTCTTTTCTTTCAGTTTTGTGTATTTTGTAGTTAACCCCTGTGGGGTTTGTTATCTTAAACACAGCATGAGGAGTTGAGAAAGTAATTGAATGGAAGCGATGAGTTCACGAGTGGGTGAAAAAACGGCTCGTCGCATGGATGCATGTGCTGAGGCGCATGCTTATCACAGCATTCACGTAATTCAGAGTCGTCAACTCAAGAGATTGCATGTTTGCTGTGTTTAATTGGTTTTTGGTCCAAAACAAAAGTGCACAGAGAATGCTGGCTGGGGTTTGTTTATTTCCCTGTGGTTGATGCAGTGACAACAGTTTGTTTCAGTTTCTTTGTGTGGTTGGTGATTCAGATGTTTTTCCTGCTGATTTTCAAAGGATTTAGTGTCGGCTTAAAAATCAATTTCTCTAGCATGTGCATGTTTGGTGTTCACCGTTAAACACAGTAAGAAGGCATCTGATTGATAGAGTCACAATATTACACACAGTAAGAAGGCATCTGATTAGTAATCACAGTGTACAACCGGTAAGAAGGCATCTGATTGGTAGTCAGTGTTACAACCAGTAAGAAGATATTTGATTGGTCAAATCACAGTGTTACAATCAGTAAGAAGGCATCTGATTGGTAGAGTGACAGTGTTACACCCAGTAAGAAGGCATCTGATTGGTAGAGTATAAGAAGGCACCTGATTGGTAGAGCCACAATGTTACGTACAGAAAGAACGCATATGATTAGTGGAATCACAATGTTACACCCAGTAGAAGAAGGCACCTGATTGGCGGAGTCACAGTGGACACACATTAAGAAGGCATCTGATTGGTAGAGTCACCTGTTCTACAAAGTAAGAAGTCATCTGATTGGTGGAGCCACAGTGTTACACACACAGTAGAAGGCATCTGATTGGCAGAGCCACAATGTTACACACAATAAGAAGGCATCTGATTGGTAGACTGACGTGTTACACACAGTAGAAGGCATGTTACAAAGAGTAATAAGGCTTCTGATTGGCTGAGTCTGACAACTGGTTATTCCCATTCGCCCTTTCCCAAAACTTACCCTTAGAGGGCGAGATGGGAAGATACATTGTACCAGAGTACAACTACTAGTACAACCTTGGTATTGTCACCCATGTTACATGCAAAATCCATCACGTTATCTATATCTGTTTGAGACATCTTCGATGATGCATATCCCTTTGATGCCATTTGACGGCTATTTAAGTGCTAACATGGATAATGCATTATAAATCCATTCAAAATGAATCCGCTATCTTACAATGTCTTAAGTTGGATGAAGACAAATTGGGATGAAGCATGGGTTCTTCTTTTCTGCATCAGTGAAGGATAAGACATCCTGCTTGACAGGCAATTCTAGCTGACGATGATGTCTATTGTTGCCATAGGCTCGTAATACTGTACCGGTACATTAGGATGATGTGTACATGAACATGTACATGAAACCAGTGGAGTACCTTTCAGGGGGTCCCGGGTTTGAATCCCACTGGGCGTGAGACTTTGGGCAAGTCTCTTTGCCTCACTGGCTTCTCTCCACCCAGGTGTATAAATGGGTACCGGTCGGAAATGCTTGGATTGTAGCGCTGAATGAGCAGCTCATCTGAGTTCTACTGAAAGGTTTCAGGATAGACTGGGGTTAAAGTGTAAAGTCGGATGACACCTCTACCGTTGTTGATATCAGACTATAAACCCAAACTTTAACTTTTACCGTATCTTTCTTTGCAGGCAGCTGAAATTTTGGATCCCAACTTGCACATTTGTTTAGCATATGTTCTAAGAAGTGCAATCTTGTAAATAGAACTTCAGTTCGAGTTAAAAGTGATCCTGGGGCAAAATTTCATTGCAATGTGCTTCAAATTCGTCTGCCCACTCTTTCAAAATAAACAATGCTACCTACTACACCAATTTGATGGCAAAATAGTAAAAAAAATGCTCAAAACATTTTTCTTGTAGTTCAAGTCAATTCAACTGCAATAGACAGATGGCTATTCTTCAATGATGTTGATCTTGTGCAACAAGTGATGAAACACCTTTTGGACAAATCTGCAGCATACTTTGCCACAGAATGATATTGAAATTTTCGTAGTTTGTATTACCCTTGCCTACTCCATGATAGGTGTAATGTTGACATATGAACTTGGCCTTTAAGTGTTCAACCAATATTTACCTCAGGCAGTGAGCTTTCCAAGGTAATGAACTAAATCGCTTTGGAATTTACCTCCAATTTGGAACCAACTCAATTTGAAATAAAACCTTAACTGATTTAAAACACTTAGAGTGAAGTTCTCTTCAAAGAAGTAATGTTCTTTGCAGGTGGATTTTGAAAAATCAACCTCATGGGGAGTGAAAATCAAACCTAAAGATTTTTTGATTTCACGTCGAGTTGATAGAAATCCCCTGTGTATCTGTCAAGTAATGCATGAAGAGAGAGTGAAGGAATTTTTGATCAGTTTAATATGAAATTAATTAGGTTCAACCAGTTTGCCAAAGCACTGCAACAGGTGGCGCCTCTGCTGAGCTGGAGAGACAGTTTAGCAGTGGAATACTTTGGTACCGGTAGTACTTGAACCCTTTCAGAACGGCACAGGAATGTGTCATTGGCTGGTATTCATAAAGGTCAGCAAATGCTTTTACTTAAGATTTGCACCGCAGTGTCCTATGTAAATGTACCACAAAACTAGAAGTAAAATCATATGCTAGCTTTTATACGTATCAGCCAGTGTCTTGGAAATGCATTGCTTTTGCCGTATTCAGTCAAAAATGATCGCATGCTGAAAAAGAATAACCCCATGCACAACAGCAGCTCATTTCCCTGAGCTGTGAAGTGTCTGTACACGCACAATGGAATATGTACTGATGATGTACATTTATTTCATTTCCATTGCAATCGAGATTTCTATTTCTGTAAGCCACTGTCAGCTGTCAATCCATGTTAAATTCATGTTTTTATGCCACATTATCGATCAAGAATTTTCTGTACGTCTTCATTAGAGTAATTCCAATGATGTTGTCAGTGTGTAAAATGGACCCGACAGTTCACCCTTTGATTTCAATGAAATTTACATTCCCATTGTATTCTGTAGCAGAAATTGAAAGATCTTTTTTTCATCCTCATTTGCCTTGCTGGGATACCATGACTCTCAAATGTCAGTTTTTCGCAAATTTCAACCCAGATCCCTCTTCATGAAACTAAACTCCTGCTGCAGTTTCGAATGGCTACCACTACGTTGCCCGCGCTCTGAAACTGCTTCATTTGATGAAATCCTCAAAAGATCACTAATAGACGGCGTTAGCTGTCCTATTCGTGGAATCCCGCTGGGAATCTGCTGCAAGTATGAATACACAGTGTACCTTTTGTACATGTGTCTTAGCCAATCAGAATTTGTGTTACGGCGGCATCGGTTAAACCTGTGATGATGGCTTATGATTGGATCCCTCATCAAACAGCGCCATCTATTGATGATCCTTCACTTTTGGCACCAAGCATGCCAGTGTTAGTGGGTATACACCAGCTGAACACTGGGGACGAGGAGTGATGAAACTAGAGCGTTAAGACATGAATTCAAAACACAATTGCTAAAGTTCACTTCACAAATTTTTTAATGGACGTGGAATCCATGTCCTTTAGTTAGAGTTGATGGATATTTACAATGTTGGAATAATCCCATTGTAATGTCTCCAGCTTTAACTGAGGAAACGGAAGCTAAAAGAATACAAATCTCATGAAAAAGGAGAAGTTGATGGGAGAAGAAGTAATATTGATCACTCTCAGTTAAGAATGGTTGAGCCAATGATAATCGCAATTAGCGTTAGAGTTTCAAATTGGCATGTTCTAATGGTGTTTTGCATTGACTGTTGCGAGGGAAGTGCTGTCTATTGACAGTGCTATAGACGGCGAAGGAAGTAACATTTCACTAGTGATGAATATCTCTGTTGTTCCCTTGTCGAATGCTGTGACTTGAGACATGGTTGTTTCATTTGCATGTGTTTGTGTGCAGAGTGAATGCAGTTAAAAAAAGACCTTTTAAGTAATTACTGGGTTGTCTCTGGTTTAATGAAAAAGTTCACTAGCTATACAAACTAGAAATATCCTAATTTGTACATGTATCATGTCTGAACCATCGTCATATGAAATGTCATTAATTTGATGATGATGCGTGCGTGCACCCATTGTCAATTGCTGAGAACAAATGTGACCCGCTTCAGCAAAAGCAGGCCCTTGTCCCAACAAAGGAAAGGGTTAAATGGCCTTACGACACGATAGCTGAAATGAATGTCTCGGCCAGGTTTACAATAGTACTAGTGGTGGACAGCAATGATTAGGGAGGTTGATATCAGCGACTTACCACGGATCCTTATACAGATACGGATTGAAATGTACACAAAATTTGCCCTCGTTGTACAGAATTCTATCCGTTTACGTATAAGGATCCGTAATAAGTCGCTAATCTCAACCTCCCTAATATAATAGTTGAGCAAACTGATGACCAATGATAATCACTTGTTGCTACAAGCACCTACTTTTGCTGGAGCGGATCACAAATTGTCTGTAAAAGTGTTTTCCCCAGTTTATTTTTAGGTAAGCTGAATGTTGAATGACCATTTGACATCTGTTCTCTTCTTTAAAAAGATTGATTTGTGACAAGTTGATAGTGAGCCTACAGTGGGACGGAACAACTTAATAGGCGGATATCTGTATGGTAAAATTAGGAACTGGTCCCGGCACATTACTTTATTAAGTGGTTTTTGTAGCCCTATAGAAAACCATCGATAGAAAATTCTATGACTCTGTGTATGCTGGCACAACTACCTAATAGACTGTTTTCTGTTCCATTTAATAATGCATGAGAAACAGTCAAACGGCAATCAGATATCAATCACAAAGCTAGATCCCTACTCACCAATACGCTATCAACCACAACAAAAACAATACCGCAGTCTGATCGGAGAAAAGCTACTTACTGGTCATGTATATGTCCTTGGTACTTCCTACACTTTATAAGATACAATCCTGTTACAAAAGATATCCCTAAACCAATACCAATCTACTCCACTATATCCATCTGTTGCTTCAGCGAGCAGACGGCAACGTCTGATGATACTCTCGCTAGATACCAGATCCCATCTCTGGCACTAGTATTGACTAGTCACAGACAGCAATGCATCTGGAGCATTTGAAGGCAATTAACTGTGCTTTAAAAGTCAATTTGAGAAGGGACTGCAGCTGAGATTTAATGGGGAAATTTGAAGATTTACATACAGATGAAGTAGCATGGAAATTTTTTGAAAGCTAAGCTTACATGTATCTGGCAGCCAAAATTGATTTATACTGCAACCTTCATTGAGAGCCAGTGTTGGGTTGGCGGGATATCAGGTTTTATTTGGGAATTTTTATGTTGGTGACCATGAATTTTATAACTTTTTAAAGTACCGGTATGTCGATAAAATTAGAGTATTGCATGCATGTGAGATTTACCAAAGCATTGAACTTGTTTGAGTTCGTCTTACAGCTTACAGCTATGTACCATACGTTTAAATCATCTGGACTCCGATGGGAGGACCCTTTGGTTGTCAGGCAGACCTTGGTATTGTTGGTGAAGTCTGGGTATTGAAATGCGTTTTATTGACAGGACACTTCCAGCCAGTCCCATTGCCTGTGCCTGTGGGTAGTATGTAAACATTGAAACGTTTCAAAAGAAATGAGCCAAATGAAACGACCCAAAATGTTTTTAAAAATACGAAAAATCATAACAAAAATACCAAAAGCCTGTATTATTTTACATTGTATGAATAGAGGAATGTAGATTACCTGATGCCTTCATGATTTTTATCATCATTTTAGCTTTTTCTGCAGTTTCTTAGCCAGATTTAGGCTGCAATGCGGGGAACGATGTCACATTTTCAGCATTTGAAGGCAATTAACTGTGCTTTAAAAGTCAATTTGAGAAGGGACTGCAGCTGAGATTTAATGGGGAAATTTGAAGATTTACATACAGTGAAGTACAGCATGGAAATTTTTTGAAAGCTAAGCTTGCATGTATCTGGCAGCCAAAATTGATTTATACTGCAACCTTCATTGAGAGCAGCCAATTTTGGGTTGGCTGGATACCAGGTTTTATTTGGGAATTTTTATGTTGGTGACCATGAATTTTATAACTTTTTAAAGTACATGTACCAGTATGTCGATAAAATTAGAGTATTGCATGTATGTGAGATTTACCAAAGCATTGAACTTGTTTGAGTTCGTCTTACAGCTTGTTGTACCGCTATAGTACCGTACGTTTAAATCATCTGGACCCCGATGGGAGGACCCTTTGGTTGTCAGGCAGACCTTGGTATTGTTGGTGAAGTCTGGCTATTGAAATGCGTTTTATTGACAGGACACTTCCAGCCAATCCCATGCCTGTGGCTGTGTTCAATATTGAATCAAGGCCTAGTTGCATGTTCTATTTCGAACCAAGGTTCAGTTGCTTAGAAAACAATGTGCGTTGGACCGTTTAGAGTAAACCCTAAATTCATTGTTTTCCGGTTACTAGGGGTTTCACTGAGATACGCCCATCGGTCATATGTCTCTTGATCTGTTGCTACAAATAAAACATTAAGTTAAATTTTTAGCAGAGCTGTCTTTGTGTTGTCTTTTCTGACTCTTGATCCTGACTTATTTCCACTCATTTCGTAAAAATTAATCAAGCATAATCTATCTAACTATGGATGTGTTTTTTGGTATTGTAAAGCTTCTCTGCAACATCAAATGTGGAAGCTCGAGTAATGCATTTGTTGCTTCCTATACTAAGTAGCAACTCTCTTGAGTTGCAAATTGGCAGTGGTGTAAATATCAGTGTCAATTAGAGTGTAGTTTATTGTTTCCAATGTGCAGCAGTCCAGTATTTCACCAGAGAAGGTAGTTTTTTGGGACCAATTCTTTAAAGTCCAAGTTGCATCTTAAAATTGACTACCGGTACACAGATTATTACCGAAGTGTATAGAATACACAAATATGCATATTTTGTTTTTTGTTTCATCAAATTCGGATGAGTAGTTTGGAAGATATTACGGAATATGTGTGAGAATGCCAGTGCTATTTTCCGTACAGTCAGGAACCAGCCAGGTCGAAAATGCTAATTTATGCATGATGTCATTTCAGGTATAAATGAAATGAAATCTGAGCCATCTAACATTGAGATAAAGTTTATTTTCATTTGCATATTTACTAACAGACAAATTTCTGACTTCATTCTTTCACATGAATAGTTGCCCAAGTCCATTACAGCACAAAAATGCATGCTCATTATGCAAATTCCTGAGATGACGTCATCAAATGAGGCCCAACATTCTCCTCTGACCAAATCCATTAAATTTGTCGTAACTTTTTAACCAATTGGAATTTTTCAATGAAACAAAAAGCATCTTGATCAGTATTATATCCCCTAACTTTCTTAAGTTGTAAAAAAGGTGGCGCAACTGGGACTTTAAAGGGTTCTGTCTGGCAATTTGGGAAGCAGTCCGCTGCAGTTCGTCAAATACCCTGCTGTCTGGTTCAGATAATGAGCTGATGACCACTGACAGAACCGAGTTCAGAGCTCACAACACTTGGTCAGTCAACCAACTTTTGTATATGTCCACTAGAGAGTCGTTACCAAAGTTATGTGGTTACAGAGTATCATCAACGCTGCCAAAGTCGGAGCGACGACCAACATGTAAAGCGGAGATTTTCCAATATGTCAAATACAGGTTTGAAACATCGGATCTATTTGATATCCTGCTGGTTGGGCTTCACCGCGCTGCATGATGTATGGCCAGTAAATTCTGATCCCAGATTTGTGGTGGTGTGACCAAAAAGGTTATCGGCAGTGGGGTGCTGGCTGAATGGTCAAAGCTTAACACCGTTTTGGTGTTGTGGAAGAAAGGCATGTTTATATAAACAGAATTGTCACCTAAATGATTCAGTCCATTGTGTCCACACAGGCTGCGCACATCTTGTCCAAACAAGGCTATCGACTCCGTATGAACTCCGTCTTTAGCCTTGTCCGAATCGTGTCATCTTTTCCGTTAATGCATAAATTATTAATGAACCTGACCCTACTTGACCCCGCCTCCGAGCCAATCAGAACTTGCGAAACAAATCACCGTTGGACACTTTCTTTGCTCTTCACGCTTGAATTTGTAACACGGATTTTGATTGGCGTGTCGATTTTCCTTCGCTGATGATTGGCTGAGGCTTTCACCACCTCAGAAACGGGAAATGTGGTGGATTCGAACCAGGCTAGATGGCCGTCAGGCCAGATAGACTGGTGAGAACCAGATGGCTGCGCGAGACATGCAGCACAGACCTGTGTAGCTGTGGAACGCATCACATTGGCCGGATTTTGCCGAGATGTACGTCCGCGACCTCATCACAGCGTAGGAATCTTGGCCGAAAAATAAATCCAAGTTATTCTTTGTTTAATGCAAAAATATTTACCAGTACCAATTTTTTGTGAATAATTGTATAGCAAGTAACAAATCTCATAATAAGTGAGGTTTATAGGTATTTTGATCCTAGAAACTACAGGGATCGAGGGATCACATGATCAGCCAAGAAAGTAGTTCGCTGTCAATCACCCGACGCCATCTTGATTACCCACAATCCTGTGAGCACGGCGTAACAGATCGATGCGAGGTATGAGCGCCTTCTGTTGTAACAATGTGATTTGGTCTGCAATACTGGACAGCTTTCACCATTGCTTGATTCCCCGGAAGGCATGTTGCTTACAGCTATAAGGAAATTAGAGGGGATGACAAGGCTGGTGTATTGGCTATATACTATTGGTAATTCAATACCAATATTGGGAGGCAAGGATCACATCTTGTGGTCCTTTGGGGAGCAAGCAACAAGCTCTGTCACAAATGCCAGGGCTGTATTAGTTTATTGTAGAATTTCTCTATTACCCTTCTGCACTTGACCATTTGCCCTTTAGGATGTCGCTTGTTTTCTATGATCTTAAAAATAATGAGATATGATGCCAGACGAATAGAGTCTCAATTTCAATAAGAGTGCTAATTAACCAGCACAGCAGGGAGCCACGGTGGTGGTTCGGGTCTCCGACTAGCAGTCAGAGGGTCCAGGGTTCGAATCCCACTGGGCGTGAGACTTTGGGCAAGTCTCTTCACCTCACCGGCCTCTCTCAATGGGTACCAGTCGGAAATGCTCGATTGTAGCGCTGAATGAGCAGCTCATCTAAGTTCTACTGAAAGGTTTCCGGATAGACTGGGGTTAATGTGTAAAGTCGGATGACACCTCTATATACCGTTGTTGATATCAGACTATAAACCCAAACTTTAACTTTAACTTTGAACAACATAATTACAGGGCACTTAATGACATCCCTGAATTTGCGTACCCTGCCTGAACCATTCGCATAGCATACGCACTACCAAATCTTCACCCTGCATGCAACTTCCCATAGGGTATGCGCAGGGTGCATGTGGCCTACGTGCTACCAAATGTTCACACAACTTCCGCATAAGTTACGCACAGCGTCCAGAAATCAATGACTTAGTTCTCATGTACCTTGCGCGTAGGCTTCGCGCAGGATCGAATGTTGGCAAAAATGTTTGCATACCATTCACGCAGGGCACGCGAATTCTTCGTGTATGTCACACGCATGTTGCGCGATAGAGCTACATAGGCTTTGTGTATGCTGTGCAAAGCACATGCGATGTCAGTTGTCCCCTATACTGTATTTCAAAAGTCCTAAAGGACACCAACACTGGTGAATTGCCTATTGAGAGCGAACTCAGACCAGAAAAGGTTTTGTGGAGCAGTGCCTTTAGCATTTCAACACAGAAGCCAGAAATGCCTAACATGGCTTCTTCTACCGTTTCCTCAGGCCAATGACACAGTATTGATTCACTCTTATTTGAAAGTAAATGTGATATTGACATATCTTCATGGTGCATTTGACCTCCACAGTTTAAGTCATTGGATACCAATATGGAGCCAGAGGGTAACAGTATTGGAAATCGTCCTTGTCCTCTACTGTCTTAGGAGGCACATGTTTATGATGATTGAAATATGCCTTCTACGTTTAACCCTCGTTGAGATGCACAGTTTTGTGTGCATCAGGAAAATCGTATATTTGGTTGAGAGTGATATTCTTTTCAGCTTACTTGCTTTGTCACTTGTGAACTGTAAATGAGCTGTCAAGATCTAATGGCTGGTATTCATAAAAGTTGTCAAATGCTTTTAATACTTTATGATTTGCACACGAGGTCCAATGTACAGTAGTTGCACAATTGACCTCCCTTCCACGCCGTGCACCACCCGCGTACCAGATGCAGCGTCATTCACGTTCCATCCTCGTATCTTCCGAGGACGTGGCGCGGCGTCATGGAACCCATGCAGTGAAGACGTAACGTCATTCACCCGACGTCACGCAAAAGAGACGTGTGACGTACCCGTACCATACGTGATGAATTGAAGGATACCTTCCGCGCCACGTCCGAGGAAGGTACGCAGATAAAGGGAGGTCAATTATTGTGCAACGTACTGTAAATGTACTGCAAAATTTGAAGTAAAAGCATTTGCTAGCTTTTATGAATGTCAGCACATGATGAAGGTGATCTTTCCAATAGGGAGTCTGTTGAGCAGTAGAAATTTTTCCAGTACGAAATGTGCTGATTTGCTGCCATCATATGCTAAAGCTATTGCAAGTTGCCAAAGTAACCATTTTCCAAATCTCTAATCTGGTATTGAACAAGTTGGACAACGGTCTCTCAAATCTGCCGCATATGTATTGATTGAGGTACCGGTATATACACTACGGCCACACTCACCATTTTTCATTGATCCTACCTCACTCTAATGACCTGTTATTCCAATATCATTGAATTCCTTGGCGCATAATTGCTGGTCTTGTCTTCTTGCCAGCTTTTAGATAATTACAGGTCTTGTGTGCGATTCTCTCAGCCAAAGCATGCGTAGTATTTTCATGTGATATCAAGTAAACGACTCGTTATATCGTGTTTCGTATTAACCATCGTTTCTTCTCAATGAGAAGTCGCGGGGAAAATGTAATTATCATCGTCAAAATATTAATAGATTTCTTTTGAAATTAAATATCTGTCTTTGATTAGCGGTGATATTGACGTAAAGTCTGTATTTAGAATTTCGTAATGTTCTCTTTCCCATTGTTGGCGTCTAGAGTAGGTTCAAAGAGAGGTTTTGACACACCCATTGGCTTCTTCCCGAACCTGCCATGCTCAAAGTCATGACTGTCTCTTCAAGATGAAGAAGTACAGTATATAGGTACATTTACGTTATATATGTAATGGCATGGCTAATACTTCAAAAGGTACTTGCAACGCGATATTGCCATCCAGGATTTCTGCATTAAATGCAACTGTCACTTGTTGAATCCATCATATCTGGTACAATGCTCTTAAAAGTGTACATTGTCAACTCTATGGGTTATTTTCATGGCGAAATAAAAGTTGAGTTTGTGCTGTCGAATATGAGTCAAGCATCTCAGAGAATTGACAAGGGTAGCAAAATACAATAGTAGTACCTTAGTTATATGTACACGTACGTACCTAGGCTATTTCTATGAATCTGTCAAAATGTGTTCAACTTGTTACAGTACGTTGCACAATTGACCTCCCTTCCGCACTGTAGTGAAGATGTAACGTCATTCACCCGTGGTGCGCGGACATCACGCAGAAGAGACGCGTGACGCACCCGTACCATACGCAATGAACTGAAGCGTACCCTCTGCGTCACGTCCTCAGAAGGTATGGATAAAGGCAGGTCAATTGTGCAACGTACTGTAGTTGTGACACCATGAAAATGTTTCAGCACTCACCTCTCCATGTGTTGTTGCAAGTAGTGTGGCCAAAAGTTAGGGAGTCAGCAAAATGGAGTATCCAATATGAGCCTGTGAATTCCCAGTTGATGACTGAGCATCTGTCCTATTCCTTATATAGATCTTTCATCACCACAATCGACAGGTGTTAGATCATGAAATCGAAAAGTATCCAACAAGTCATCAGATTTTGTATCAACTTACATCTAAGCTTCTCTACTCTTGTAGGCAATTTGGCGTTTAGTCGGAAAGCAAGGACTTATCCTCTCTGAATCACAGACTGTTGCTTGTGAGCATCTTCACTCATCACTGGAGCAATACTTGTCATCAGCGCAATCGACAAGTGTAAGACTATCAAATGACTCAATTATTTCATGCGCTGGATCATTGCTGTGAATGATCTTCATCTATATTTACATGCATTGAATTAGTTCTGGTCGTGAGCTGGGTGGAATTGCAGTATGAAACCATCGGCATGGACTTAATATCACATCAGTGTTTGTCGTGTTGTAGATGTGTTCGCAGGAATTCATCATTTTCAGGTCTATCTGTCCTGAGGTTGATGCTAAAGTACACCGTTAGAAGGTGTTCATCATTCTCTAGAAGTAGAATACTAGAAGATGTTCATCATTTTGGTCAGAACACTAGAAGGTGTTCATCATTCTAGTTAGAATAGGATATGTTCATCATTGTACATGTAGTTAGAATGCTAGAAGGTGTTCATCATTCTAGTTAGAATATGAGATGTTCATCATTGTAGTTAGAATACTAGAAGGTGTTCATCATTCTAGTTAGAATAGGAGATGTTCATCATTAGTTAGAATACTAGAAAGTGTTCATCATTTGAGTTAGAATAGAAGGTATTCGTCATTCTAAGGTGTTCATCATTCTATAGTTAGAATAATAGGAGATCATCATTGTAATAGAATACTAGGTGTCCTCATTCTGCAGTTTTCCAAATTGTCTCCTACATTTAGCAACATTGCTGCTGAAAACCTGCAGGCATGCTGGCACTTAATGAGAATTGGGAAATCATCTTGGAGCATGCAGTGTCTCTCGAACTAGCCGAGTGATTTCTGCCTGTCATTAGCTTTGAACCTGTTGCTAGGCTGTACGTAGCATACATGTTTTATTGTTCCTCTTAGTTGCTTTGTTCTCTGGATTATCACTGGGAACCAATCAGGACCTTGCTTCAGAATCCTTCAAACATTGAATCATGATGTTCTGAAATTCTTGCCATTTGAATTTTTGCCTTTTGCCAAATATAGACGCCTGCCACTCCTCAGAGATGGCAGGTGTTGAAGATTCCAATGCAACTGTTTCAACCTATTTTCAACATGTGCGCACACTACTCCAACGTAATACATCCTCTTGATCGAGTGCATTATGTTCAATTGCTAGACATATGAATTTGGCATGATGCTCAGTGTAATTAAACCATGCATTCCTCTGAACAGCGTGACTAATATTCACAGCGTAACCATGAGTAAATCTTCATGTCAGCGCATGTTGTAAAACATCTGAATAAAAAGCGCAATTATCGTGAAAAATCCATATCAAAGTAGAACTTTCTGAAACGAAGACGTTTAAATACTTGTTGGGCATTGTCCTCTGGTGAGCGATACATCTCGAGATAATTCCACAGTAGGAAAATGGCAATATTTATGACTCATAGTTCTCGCTTTAGGTGGTATCTGTGTGGTAAGTTGTCATCAGTTTGGTATCAATTGGAAAAATACGGACTTAGTCTGCGTGATGAGTACTGCTTGAAGGATTTGTTGATTAACCCTATGATTCTTCCTTTGTCTTAAAGGCCTAGTCAACCATTGTGGTGTGAAGACTCCGCGATACAGAACTAGCATGTTCGATTACTTCCACCTGCCAGGCATTAGCGCTTTCTCAGACATGCGCATTGGAGGCCAATAAAAGAACGCTGTCGTGTTAGGCACGAGTGAAGTGTCATGGCGGATGCGCTCTGATTGGCTGATTGTCCACCATGACAGTTTACTCCTGTCTAACACACAACGTTTTATTTCTTTTCCACGCCAATGTACAGATCGTTGTATGTGAGGGCCCTGTGCATCTACATTTCGGAAGTGACATCATGCCCGGCATGCTGGGATACTTCCCGAAGTAACTGGCTCAGGGGGTAGGGTTAGTAGCGCCTGGCGCGACAGGCCCAACTTGGAGAACTTCCGGTAAATAAAACGTTGTCGTGCCAGGCCGGTGTAGGCACGAGTAAGTTTTCGAACACGCTAAACGTGTAGGGATGCAAGTTGGCCATGAAGTTTTCACAGCAGTCTACCAACACAGCTACAGGCTGCCCTGATTTCATTTTACTTCTTTGGAAATCTAGTACCCAGTGCTGCACATTCTTTCTTGAAGACTATCTGAAAAGCTTGGTATCCTCTTAGAATCCGTTAATTTCCAAGTGACTCCAGATATAAGACATACATATCCCAATATACTTCCTTTTTCCAAGCCAACAAGTCCTCCACAGGAAATTGGAAAATACCTTTCTTGGATTAAATGGTGAAACATCAGCCATTTGATTGAAATCTGATCAGAAACTTGGGAAGGAAATTGACTTGGAGGCTGGGGCAGTGTGATGAGTTCTCGGTGGTTCACCTCTTGGGAGACTGCCCTTTGAAGAACAATGATGTGATATCGATATGCCTTCTATGTGAGCTAAAATTCCCAGTCCTGGGGAACAGCTAAAGGCGCCACTTAGGAAACCAAGAGTGGAGAGCAAACTCGCATATGGAAACTCAAAAGTGCAGCAGCACCTTTAGGCATAGAAGCAAACAGCTTCCCTGCGAGTATCACTGGGATTCAATCCAGGCCTAGCTGTTGGACTGGTTGTGAAAGACCTTAGAGGTGCCAAAACCACTAAAGTTCTATGACGTAGCAATGAACTCTACTATCTGTCGAGCTGTTCTGGTGTAAAATTGACACCTTAATAGAAATCTCTACCGGAAAGCAACTCAGTTTGATGTCAGTGCTGACACTAGTTGATCATAGAAGCCTCAGACTCTAAAGAAAGCCATGGCTTAATGGATTTTATGAGAACTTAAATGGTCCCTATAGGAAATTAATAGCACTTTTTGACAAGTCTTCCATCATTACGCTGAACATTCTCTTTGATGCTTCATCGACGTTGACATGATCATGCCTTGTCTACCTCAAGATAGGAAGCCCCTGTAGAGGTATCTTTGGCATTGGCTTTCGTGGCGAGGAAATGCTCTGGCATTGAAGCGCAGGAAGCCTTTGACCCCTTTAGCTGCAGTAATGGGATATCATTGAGATTCGTCTCCGAACGCCTGGGATGACAGATTATCATTGTGTCCTAGCAAATGGTTTCATATCATGAGCATTTGTTGATTCCAGTTCAGCCACATTGCATCGGATGTGTACCGTTAATACAGCCTATCAGGTTTCAGTGTAAAGCTTTGTATTATTGGACATTTCAACTCAAAAGGGATCTTGATTACCATATGATCTCAAAAGTGTCAACTGTACTTTTAAGTTCCCTTGTCTGCTAAGTATCTCCAGTCTGTCCCCACTGCGCACTAGTCAAAATAAATGTTTTTTTATGAACTCCAATGAAAATATATGAGAGCCTGAATGTTGACATAAATTGTCCAGAGATTTAACTTCAGGTTTGGAAGGTAAAGGTGAAAAATCACAAGTGTCAACTGCACTTTTGACTTCCATTGCCTGTTGTGTTTCTCCTGTCTGGGCCCACTGTGCACTTAGTCAAAATGGTGTTTTTCAGGAACACCAATGAAAATATATAAGAGCCTGGCCGTTGACGTAAATGGGCGAGAGATTTACCTTCAACAGTGGAAGGTGAAGATGAAAAATCGCGATAAGTGTGATATAGAACAACCCCAGTTTCCAGAAGTGCGACATTTTTTGGTTACCATGGAAATCAGTGGACGAAAAATTTGATATCACTTTGACAGGCCATAAAAGGTTGTTTCCGAATTTCCTTTGGGATTACTGCAGGATGAATGAATCCTGCCTGACCCGATGATGATTTTTTACTATCACATGTATTTTGTATCATGTTATGCCCAAGTGGCTGATGCTTCGTCGTTCAGTCAAGATTTTCATTCCGAGTTGCCTTGCTTTCAGTTGAACTCCGCAATATATCACGTCGATATAGAAGAATGTAATCATAAAGGAATCAAACATAAAGGTTTAACTGCGAACGATGAAGTAACTGAGGGATACACTTCATGTGTTGCCACCAGATGTCTCTCACTGCCTGAATTTTGGCTTTAAGGTACGTAATAGGCAGGAGCTTCAACTTTTTTTGTGGTAGTGAGGTACATGAATCAGTCAACTTGATGCCTTGAATTCCATTTCTGAGGATAAAAGAGCTATTTCTAGCACAATTAGTGTTCCATGGTGCAAATGTACATTAGCCTATTCAAATGTACACAGATGACCCTGCGCTCTCATCGTTCGTGGGGTTCTCATTAATTCATCAACTGGTTGGAATTCATCAAAATTTGCAATAAACATGCAGAAGGGCCTCGCCTATTAAAGAGTCAGAATGAAACTGTGTTGAGGTTTAAAGGGATACTGTCCACATTTATAAGATGCTAAATTTGTAAGTTGAACCTTTATGTTTGATTCCTTTATGAGGTAATTCTTTGGATCCTTCTGCTGCTAGTGCGAGAGTGAATTTCGTTAGCAAAGAAAAATTAATGGCTCTAAAAATGAACAGTATCAATGGTTTATCATTACACTTATCGCAAAATGGTACACAAAAAATCAATTGGCCAATTGTAACTGCACAAATTAATGCATTAATAATATCATCGAAGGACAGAAAAAAAACCATGCATAATAATCAAATATAATGGATATAAGTTTTCGACACCCGATGATCATCTGTAAATGTGCAATTTATTTCTTGATCCAAGGATACTGATGGTGTGTGATTTGGCACTGACATGTGTCCATCTTGTGTCAAAACAATAGCCTGGATAGCTGCATGATCTGATTGGCTTAATCGCCCGTGATAGAGGCCACTTAACGATGGCTCATGGCCATCGGAAAAGAAAGTGTTTTCCAATGATGAGTGTGCTTGACCACTTCTCGCTTGTCAATTAAATCAGTTGTCATCTGTTTTTGTATGCAGCTCGTTGTTTGTGATCAACTGACTGTTAGATGCCATTGCCGTTAGCTTTCATTGTGGCTCTGTAGAAGATTCAGCGGCTGCTTTACAGCATGTAAAAGACTGGAGCTGTTCTTCAGTGCTACAGCTTTAGAAGATTTGAGCCATTCTTCAGTGCTACAGGTTTCTGTGTGGCACTGTAGAAGTTTGGAGCCATGCATCAGTGCCACAGCTTTCAGTGCGACACAGTAGAAGTTTGGAGACATTCTTCAGTTCTACAGCTTTCAGTGTGGCACTGTAGAAGATAGAGCTGTTCTTGTGCGACACTGTGTGGCTTTGTAGAAGATTCAAGCTATTCCTCAGTGATATACAGCTTTCAGTTGGCATAATGGATGATTCGAGCCATTCTTCAGTGCTACAGCTTTCAGTGTGGCACTGTAGAAGTTTCTAGCCATTCTTCAGCACCACAGCTTTCTGTGTGCATGGTACTGTATCAGTCTGGCACTCTGGAAGACTAGAGCCAATCTTAGTGCAACAGCTTTCAGTGTGGCACTGTCAAAGATTGGAGCCATTCTTTAGGCCTGTTTCCACTGGACCGGTTTCCGCTGCGGTTTGCGGTGCCGGAGCGGTTTTCACAGGCATTGGGATAATTAAAACGCCATGTATTGTTAAACCATCGAAGGATTATCCAAAACCCTGTGAAAACTGCTCTGGGGCCACAAACCACAGCGGAAACCGGTCTAGTGGAAACAGGGCTTAAGTGCTGCAACTTTCAGTGTGGCATCACAATTGAAGTTTGGAGCCATTCTTCAGTGCGACAGCTTTCAGTGTGGCACTGTCGAAGTTTGGAGCCATTCTTTAGTACTGCAACTTTTAGTATGGCACAATAGAAATTTGGAGCCATTCTTCAGTGCCACAGCTTTCAGTATGGCACTTCAAAGATTGGAGCCATTCTTTAGTGCTGCAACTTTCAGTGTGCAAAATAGAAGTTTGGAGCCATTCTTCAGTCCCACAGCTTTCAGTGTGGCACTGTAGGTCATTGGAGCCATTTTTCAGTGCTACCGCGTTCTGTGTCTGTGTGGCACTGATGAAGAAGATTCAAGTCATCTTCAGTGCTACAGCTTTCAGTGAGGCACTGTGAAAGATTGGACTCCTGCTATTTTCATGAGCCTGTTATTGCGTGTAGTCTGATCAGAGCCAACCGCTGGCATGGCTGGCCTTATGAATTTTTGATACCTGATAAATCCCTTGGACCATTGTCATCCAGCTGTTACCTAACTTTACAACACTTTTTTCACAACACACATTGTCCCAGAGGGGTGAAAAATCCCAAAGAAATACAGGGATAGAATGACAGGTATGTTTTAACATTCACTTGGGATTTCCGTCTGTTGGTTAGTAACATGACGCCATTGTGTGTACTGGAGCTTGTGTGGGATTAACGCCCCAACTGATTCGCAGAACTATCGGAAAAACGCTTTGCAAGATACACCTGGGAAGATTTTTGTGTGAATTTGATCAATAGTGGAAGTTGAGAAATCAGGAGGGCTTTCCATACCTGTTGTATTTGTCAGGTACGATATTTGTCACCATCATTGGTGTTGTCTGAGCATCATCATAAAATAACTATGTAATCACTTATTTGTGCTTTTTTTGGCGGTAAGTATTACCATTATCCCCTGTCTTTGGAAAAAAGCACTCAAAAACATCTCCTGATGAGCATAGTATTGATTTAGTGGCAACCATTGAGCATCATAATTGATGCTCTTGAAAAACTGATCTCAGAACTCGTCACATCAATGAATTGGACTGTTTTCTTCTGGCATATTTCTGGTAATTACAGCATTAATGACATACCCATTTCTTCCAATATTTTCCATAAATGACAATAACAATTGCATATTTATACCTTTTATCTCCAAATATCTGACAGGTGTATCGGCTACCTCATGGAACAATAAGCTAATAATGTCACATTGTTTTTTCAGCACTCTTCAGCCTTTTTATCTGCCTGTCCTTGCTTATTTGTAGCTGTATAAGAAATGACCAGGGGCTGTTTCATAAAGTGACTTTAAGCTAATGGTACTATTATGTTCAGTGCATTTTCCATTCATTTGGTTAAAGGTACATGTACCATAGCTTCAAGTCACTTTTTGAAACAGGCCCCAGGTCATCACAAAACGAAGTACACAAATCTGTTTTGTAAGCCTTAGTTCCACCTAGGCCTATCCCAAATTGGTGTTTTTTTTGAGACACGGGTCTTCCCCATACTTGAAAAAAACGCCACGCGCTAACACCTATTTTCAGTACATTTCATTAGTTACTAAACACGGCGAGAGAGGTCGTGCTTGCGGCTCAATTTTTGCGGGGTGTTTGGTTTATAGCGCATGCGCAATACGCAACACACTTACCGCACCATCTGTCGCCGGTTTTGATAACTAGTAATTGCCGAGTTTAGTGCGCTTACACCAGTCTAAAAGCCCGGGTGACACACGTGTCTGAATTAGCCCTGGCAAGCTCGGCGGGTCTAATAAACACAGAGTTTACAAACACGGGTCTATTAGACATGGGGAAAAAATAGGTGTACGTATAAGAAACCTGGGCTTTTGGTGGGTTTTGGATAGGTGNTCATATTCAGTGCTACAGCTTTCAGAGTGAGGCACTGTGGAAGATTGGAGTCCTGCTATTTTCATGAGCCTGTTCATTGCGTGTAGTCTGATCAGAGCCAACCGCTGGCCTTATGAATTTTTGATACCTGATAAATCCCCTGGACCATTGTCATCCAGCTGTTACCTAACTTTACAACACTTTTTTCACAAGACACATTGTCCCAGAGGGGTGAAAAATCCCAAAGAAATACAGGGATAGAATAACAGGTATGTTTTAACATTCACTTGGGATTTCCGTCTGTTGGTTAGTAACATGACGCCATTGTGTGTACTGAAGCTTGTGTGGGATTAACGCCCCAACTGATTCGCAGAACTATCGGAAAAACGCTTTGCAAGATACACCTGGGAAGATTTTTGTGTGAATTTGATCAATAGTGGAAGTTGAGAAATCAGGAGGGCTTTCCATACCTGTTGTATTTGTCAATAAACAAGAAGTCAATCTCCAGAATTCACGAAGAATTTTCGACCCCAACCGGGGTCTTTTTCAAGTGGAACTTTACAATCTGAAACTCTAGAAAAGTCTTTTCTAGAGTTTCAGATTGTAAAGTTCCACTTGAAAAAGACCCCGGTTGGGGTCGAAAATTCTTCGTGAATTCTGGAGATTGACTTCTTGTTTATTATCATTTTGTGTGTCAATTTTGTGCTTTTCTGTACCTTGGTTTGTTGTATTTGTCAGGTACGATATTTGTCACCATCATCGGTGTTGTCCGAGCATCATCATAAAATAACTATGTAATCACTTATTTGTGCTTTTTTTGGCCGTAAGTATTACCATTATCCCCTGTCTTTGGAAAAAAGCACTCAAAAACATCTCCTGATGAGCATAGTATTGATTTAGTGGCAACCATTGAGTATCATAATTGATGCTCTTGAAAAACTGATCTCAGAACTCGTCACATCAATGAATTGGACTGTTTTCTTCTGGCATATTTCTGGTAATTACAGCATTAATGACATACCCATTTCTTCCAATATTTTCCATAAATGACAATAACAATTGCATATTTATACCTTTTATCTCCAAATATCTGACAGGTGTATCGGCTACCTCATGGAACAATAAGCTAATAATGTCACATTGTTTTTTCAGCACTCTTCAGCCTTTTTATCTGCCTGTCCTTGCTTATTTGTAGCTGTATAAGAAATGACCAGGGGCTGTTTCATAAAGTGACTTTAAGCTAATGGTACTATTATGTTCAGTGCATTTTCCATTCATTTGGTTAAAGGTACATGTACCATAGCTTCAAGTCACTTTTTGAAACAGGCCCCAGGTCATCACAAAACGAAGTACACAAATCTGTTTTGTAAGCCTTAGTTCCACCTAGGCCTATCCCAAATTGGTGTTTTTTTTGAGACACGGGTCTTCCCCATACTTGAAAAAAACGCCACGCGCTAACACCTATTTTCAGTACATTTCATTAGTTACTAAACACGGCGAGAGAGGTCGTGCTTGCGGCTCAATTTTTGCGGGGTGTTTGGTTTATAGCGCATGCGCAATACGCAACACACTTACCGCACCATCTGTCGCCGGTTTTGATAACTAGTAATTGCCGAGTTTAGTGCGCTTACACCAGTCTAAAAGCCCGGGTGACACACGTGTCTGAATTAGCCCTGGCAAGCTCGGCGGGTCTAATAAACACAGAGTTTACAAACACGGGTCTATTAGACATGGGGAAAAAATAGGTGTACGTATAAGAAACCTGGGCTTTTGGTGGGTTTTGGATAGGTGAAAGTACAGCTATAGAATTATCAGTAATCACTGAATCAACTTCAATCAAAAGAAGACATCAGATGCTAGCTATCGCCTTGACCCGAACCAGACAAAGTGGAAACAAAACAAGGTTTCATCCCAGGCATCTTGCCAACCTTGGTCCATCCTCCAGACTGATGCCCCCATAATCTGATCTTGATGTCTATGTTCATTCAGATCATGGATTCTAATCAGTCAATTAGTCCAATTTTGATACCATACAAATATCTTTGTTTTGTTGCCATGACAATAGAGACAGAACAATAAACACATAATAATGAAATCATCTTCGCTATAAATGGTCCAATATCATCAGGGGAAAGGAATAATTTGTCCTTGCTTTGGGATCAGTGTGGATGGAAGGGCGGCTAATGCCTTATTGGGCTTTGACTCTGGTGATTTTGTATTTCATATTTGGGTACATTCACATCTGATATCAGGGGATCCACGATTTTGGAAACGAGGAGGTGCACTGTGCTAGAAACATTGAAATCTGCGGTGAATTTCAATGATTTGCTCAAAATTTTTGAATTTCACGGTCAATTTTACAGATTTGTTGGCACAAGGGGGTGCGCCCCCCCCCCTTGGATCTGCACCTGAATATGATTGGGTAGTAAGTGACAAGGTATGTTTTCTTCTGGTGCTCTGAAGACAAACTAATTCCATAGTAATTTTCCAAACACCCATGAATTGATCAACGAAGACTGCCATTGAATCCCTCTGGCAATTTTGCCGTTATCAAATCTGTGTCCCTTCTCTCACTGTTGAGGTCAGTGTATTAGGCAGTCGCTGGGGAGTTTCTTAATCTTAGGCTGTGAACCTGGTGAATTTCTCTCTGGCTTAACAGTCCACCACCAAAGCTGTTCATCTTCCTAGAACTAGTTGACACTGCTAAGTCATCAATTATTCAGAATTTACTGGCAAATCATCGCAATCAGAGAAGTGCCGTTATATTTCCAGTACCGGTACTTGCCTTCAACATGTTGGTTGAGACTTGCAATATTTCAATGGCTTTCGGTTTCAAAATTGACTTGTGTGGACAGAATCCGAGCTGTGTCAAAGTGTCGGAAACATCCTGTAGTTGACACTGCTGCTTGCGAAGGCCGGAAACCAATGTTAAGCATGTTCATGACATATCTCAATCATGAAGAGAAAAAAGCATAGAATAAATGATGAACTATCATGCACATTTTGCTGTTCTGCAAGTACAACAAAGGCATCTCAATATTGTCCTGTTCTTCTTCAACTGCTGCTGGAAGCATGTCATATTTCATTTTCTGTAAAAAATGCCAAAAATCTCGGAACGGCAAACACTCTTCATGTGGAGAGTGCATGAGAATCATTACGCCTGCTGAGCGGCTGCTACCATTGATGTCTGTTTTTCTCAACAAGTAATATATTCTCTCTTTGTGGTCGCTTTGGGAGTCCAATATCTGGAGTCACTTCCTTAGCACCAAAATATCTACAAATGAGTCGTCCTTTGAGATGAGCCGGCGGTCGTGGTGCAAAGAAAGAATCAGTTATCGATGCCCTTTACAAGGTCATCCTGGATATTACCCCAAATTTCCCCATGGAGTAAACGCCAAGCGAAAAGAAGTAACGGGCGTATCTACCGTGTTTGGTAGTGCCGTATTAATGGAACCGTTTGTGTATGAAAGAAACCCATTTGCGACCATTAGCGCTGTTGATATGCTTGCTGTATTGATCAGTGCGGCCTGTTGCTCAGGATCGCTCGGTCTGATGACAGGATGTGCTGTGTTTGGTCGTCAATTGTTGAAGGGGCCTCGCGCAGAAATAACAGACAAAGGGCGCTCTGTCGCTTCATTTGCACGTTACATTTCCATCCTTCCTCCTTCGGGATGACATCTAGTGCGGAAATTTGAAGCTTCCATTTAGAGATAATCCTATGTCCTCTGCTTGTAATAAACATGGGTTCGGTGACTCAGAGTCAGGGGTGAGATTCTCGTGACATTTAGACCTGGACATCGTGAACCACGACTGCATCTTCTATGTTAATATTTCCTACATCAGGAACCCAACTGCTGGCCAATGTCACCATTTCCTCAGTCTCCAGATGCTGTTTATTCCTTCACTGCATAAAATCAATGTTTGAAAGATACATCAAGGACATTTTGACATGAGTTGCGTGGATCAGCAGTTTTATCAACTTGTCTGGTAGCAAAAATAGATATATCGAAGTCTGCTGTCTGTATCTTGACTTGTCATCTTATGGAATTCTTCAGTATACAATGATCATACTTCAGTATACAAGGATCATACAATGATCATACTTCAGTATACAATGATCGTACTTCAGTATACAATGATCTTACTCCAGTACACAAAATATCATACTTCAGTATACAATGATCATACTTCGGTATACAATGATAATACTTCAGTATACAATGATCATACTTCAGTATACAATGATCACTTCAGTATACAATGATCATACTTCAGTACCGTATACAATGATCATACTTCAGTATACAACGATCATACATTCATCGCACACTCTGAGTCTGATAATCAGTCTGGTTTGTTTTGAGCATTGGCACTTACGAATGCCCTCGTCAGCTTCATCTAAATGATTCTCCTGTTCATTTTTCTTTTAGCAAGATCTGCTGGCCTTTCAGCCATTCTTTTATTCATTGTTTATCCGCCTGACAGGTTTGGATTCACAAGGTCAGATCTGAGGTCTTGTGGTTACTGCACATGTCAGCAGTGACACTAGTGACTAGAGTAGCTTAATCGTGTATCAGCTATGATCTATGGGTAACTATTGTGCCCTTGGGAGAATGTAGATCAACATCCCAGGCAAGACTATCCAGATAGTCTGTTCATTATTTCATTTGACTGCAAGATTTAATGCTGACTGGGGATTTCTTCTATTCTTTCTTAGTTAAATAATGTCGCAGAGTCATTCATTTAACAGCCATTTTAGAGCAAGGTTGTTCAACTCCTTTTGTATAAAGCTTGTGCAGCGGCTCATTATGACGTCACTTTTGACCGGCGGTCCATTATGCTGGCGGTCAACGACAAAGTGCGCCATGTGCAGATCGCGTCATGGTTGAAGACGCAACACTCCACTTGCGCTGACGACAAACTGCACCACGTGGGCGCCGACGTCATTTGACGTCAGTTTGACCGGCAAGATGGCGGATTTTTTCGTGATGACGTCATCTGCACAAGCTCTATAGATGTGCCAATATCTGTGCCTGAAACTAGGAATCCACTGCTGATTTTTAGCCCGCTTGGCCGCAAGGCCCAGCAGGGCTTATGCTGTGGTTGGGGTCATTTAGTGGTGGTCTGTCGTGCGTCCGTACGTACGGCGGTACGGCGCTTCGTCCGTAAACTTTTGGTTTGTTAGCGCTCTAGCGCCTTTATTTTTTGACGAATCTTTTTGGTCTTCGGTGGGTCTATATATGGGCCTAAGATCTAGGTCGAGTTCGAT
Source organism: Notospermus geniculatus (assembly GCA_002633025.1). NCBI lineage: Eukaryota > Metazoa > Nemertea > Pilidiophora > Heteronemertea > Lineidae > Notospermus > Notospermus geniculatus. Next base: position 593,514 of record NMRB01000123.1, on the reverse strand, counting down.
TTTGAGCACGATTAGATTCCTATTTTGGCCTCCAGGGGGCGTTTTGTGAAAAATTTCAAAGGGCTATATTTTGATAATGGTTTGAACTATCATGTTGAAAGTTTGTAGACATGTACCTCTAGGTTATAGCAACTTACAGACAAACTTTCGGTGAAATCTGATTCTTGACTTTGCCACTAGGGGGCCAAAACCAAAATCACTGAAAGTGCTATTTCTCCATAACCAAGAGATGGATTTTTGTCAAATTTTTTTCCTGGGTATATCTAATAAGGATACATAAGATATAGTACCCGAGTTTTTAATTTGACCTACTTTTCAAGGTCACAGAGGTCAAAGTTCGCCTGAAATTACGAAATTGGCTCTTTTTCTAATGGTTTGCATGTTCTTAGTCAAGAGATTAATATGGCAATTTGGCATGTTTGTACCTAAATGGCTTTTATGGGGTTGCTGATGATTCCCACCACCATGCTTCAAGCCAAGCGGGCACAGTGCCATTGGCACTATTTTT
>NMRB01000123.1:569854-584715 GCA_002633025.1 Notospermus geniculatus | reverse complement strand
TTATGGTAAATTTCAGTCAGATTCGACGTCAAATATGGCCGCCAGGGAGCCATCTTGAAAAATGGACTTCGACCCACACCTCATATATAGTGGCAGCTAGGATGCTTTAACTGTGCCTAAATATGTGTCTTGGTACCGTCTACTTATATGCCGAATTTCGGTTCGATTGGACTTCAACATGGCTGCCAGGTGGCCATCTTGAAAAATTGACTTTGGCCATATCTCATCGGTAGTAAATATTACGATGTTTCTGCACTAATCCTTCACAATTCAGTGTATCACCAGGCTACTCACACTTCATACTCTGTCACAGAGGTGAGCACAATGGCCCTGGCCATTTCATTAACAGCTCGATTTGAATTTGGTGTCATTAGGAACTCCTGTGTGTTTTGCCACACCCATCTGTCATGTCTGTACAGGAACTCCCACGACTTCAATAAATCTCTTCCATTTCAACTGAAATAATCTTGCCTATTTTTGTGTCTTCGTCAGACAATGGCTTACATGCAACAGTTTCTTTGATTGCCTGATGCTCATTTCCATATATTCTGTTCTCAAAATACACATTGTCTCGAAACTAATTCTCTGATGAAACTCTCTTTGAAGTTGGAAACAACAGACAGAAATCAATTCCGACTTTGATGTCGAAAGGCTGTCTGCAGTTGATATTTGTAGGAATTTCCTATTAGTTATTAAAAATCTCTGATGGAAAGTTAAAGTACATTTCAAAGTTCTTTTGTTGTTGTGAAAGCGGGGCTAGGAATGGGTTTCTGTCATCCCTGAGCTTGAGAAGAAGGAGTTATCCAAGAATGTGAGGCATCTTGGAAAACCTGATGCTGAATGGTCAACATGGGCTCAAATTTTCAGTGCATTTTGAGCTGCTACTGTTTCCCTTTTACAAAGAACATTTCAGCTGTTGAAATGTGCGGGGTCACCAAGGCCATTAACACTTTCCTCAAATGCGACATCGGGCACGGGTTTTCCTTGACTGTCTCACATGGGGAGCATTTTCTAGAACTTCCCTCTGAAGTCCAAAAAAGAATGTTCAGTTGTTTCCTTATCAGGCTGCAACCAGTGGCATGGTTAAGCTCCATTTACCGGACACGTAATGTGTTAGCGGTACAGTATATGCTATGCATTTTTGCATACAACATCACTTCCGCATCCCTTACCGCATTCCGGATGTCTGGTAAATGCAGCTTTAGTCTCTGAGATGGTACCCGGGAAACAACATGTAAGTTACTCTTTACACTTCCTTCATCAACAAGTGGAAACAAATTCATTTCATTCAATTAGTTGGATTCATTCTTCCCAAAGATAATCACGCATTAACACTAATTCATATCCATTTGTGGTTGTATTCTTGCAAAAATCTGCCTCAATGCAGCGTAAAACACCTACTGCTATTTACCCTAATAATTACCAATTTGTCACTGCAACATGCACCAATTTGCCTCATGGCGTGGTTATCTGATGTTCTAATCGAACAGAATCAGACGCCAGTCATCATTATTCCAGGATTTTTAATGGCGGATTCGTAGACTAATTGCATTGAAGTTCCTTTGTCTTTTGGACAAGTTGTAAAACTGCCATGTCGCATCAAGAATCCTGCATGTCCTTCTTGCAGGCTTCTGTCTTTTAACTTTTAATTAAAGGCGTCGTTTCTCTGCATTAGTCATGCACCGTCCCTAATGCCGATACCCGCTCTGACAATTCGTAACTGGCCCTAAGGGACAGATTCCCTGGCTTTAATGACCTGGCATACCTGTAGAGTCATTCCTTTGAAGTGTTGCAAAGTGTTGAATTGCTATTGGGAATGGCAATGCTTGTTTTGGTAGAATCACTTCTTCATTTTGATCTTTTCAATACGTTTTGTAGCTGCTGGCCCTTTGTTCTTTGAAGTTATTTTAGAGTTAGGAACTGCACAACCTTGTTTCAGTAATGTCTGATGATTCCTTTTTGTGAGCGAAGCCTTTGCCTGTGGTCTATGTCTTTGCGCTTTTGCTATTTTCAATTGATGGCTAAAGCCACTGATGTGCCTTTCACCGCTGGGATATCTTCTTTCAACTCCCCATCCATGGCCGTTATCAGTGCCATTTCTTACGAAACATTTTTGTCATCACTTAAAAATCTACGTAATTTTTTCCTTCATTTGTAATTAAACTTCTTCATAGCTCCAAGGCGCGTTTCTTTGATTAGCAGTGGGTTCTGCCGTCACACAGCGGTGTAGATAACGCAACCAATAGTGTGAATCAGATTTGTCTTCAATGCATTCGCAATTAAAAACGTGGCGTTTTGTTATCGGCCGAAACCGCGCTATCGCTGGTCCCACTGAACAGTGACAAGTTGGTAATCTTGTGGAATTGCCACTGTTGTCGTCTTTGCTATTAAAATACTTCAACCACTTCATCACAGATCGTTGGCCTACGAGTTGTTGCCTTCTTTGGCGGGTCACTCAATCAAATTGGGGATACTTGTCATGTGACCATAATGTGTGGTAGACTCGGCCAATAAAACTCAATGCTGAGCATTTTGGCCTTGGCTTCATCCGGATCAGAGCTTTGCCCATCTGCTAGTTGGTACGTACATCCCAAATCAGACCTGCCAAGTCTCACGCATTTCGCAAGAGACTCACGCATTTACACCTGTTCTCCCGCACTCCCGCGAGTTGTGTGTAATCTCACGCATTTCCCCAGAAGTGAAGCTCTTCAGAAAAATTGTTCCCCTATTTCACAAACTGCGTTTTCCAACCTCCTTTGCTGACCATAGTCTGCTCAGGCAGTAGGCCTACTCGCACCATCTGCGGTTTGATTCGGTAATCAGTGTTTTACCGCCAATGCTATCTGACCAATCGCTGCCCGTCGCTGAAGGACATTATGCGCCGTGTGGTTTTGTGCAAATCTTTGAAAGTTGATCACGTTTCAGATGCTCAAGCAAGGCAACCCCAAAGTGGCCCATTCTCCAGCAAAATCTTGCCCAAGCTCCAGCAAGGTATCCAACACCCTTGGCAGGTCTGCCAGATCTGCAAATTATCAGCAACAAGCCCAACAGTGCAATCAAACCAGTGGTTATTGTAGTATGCTCACAGGTGACATGGCATTGTATTCTTATTCTGCCAACTGCACCAAGTTTTTCCTTATATCGCTGAACCATTCTTCCCTAATCTTTTCCTTTTACGAGAGATTTGAATGAAAGACTGATAATGGTGCCTATTAGATCATCCCAGTCCACAATACTACCACTTTTTGCACTCACGTCATACCCCACGATCTTTGCCATTTAAGAGTCATCCATTTTAAAATATGTCCCCAGCTGCTGATGAACTCATCAACAGTTCTTCTAGTCAACTTGATCTCCTTGACAGCAGGCAGCATATCCTTTGTTCACTTCCACCTTCCTGTCATTGTTGGAGGAAATAGCCTGCACATCTCCGCACCTTACGGAGCGTCAGGTTCTCACTCCATTTCCTTTCCATTAGGGGGTGTCACTTGCCTTGTCAACTTGTTACCTGAAGTAATCTTGCCGTTATCGCTGGGACCTGTTGCATATGATGCCAATGTTCCTCCCTGCTGTGTTAACTCTGCTGTGAAATGGTTGCAAATGTCACCGGGCCACATGCATTGTCTGCTATCCCAACTGAGTCTCTCACATTCAGGCTCTCANNAACAGTGACAAGTTGGTAATCTTGTGGAATTGCCAATGTTGTCGTCTTTGCTATTAAAATACTGCAACCACTTCATCACAGATCGTTGGCCTACGAGTTGTTGCCTTCTTTGGCGGGTCACAAAATCAAATTGGGGATATTTGTCATGTGACCATTATGTGTGGTAGCCTCGGCCAATGAAACTCAATGCTGAGCATTTTGGCCTTGGCTTCATCCAGATCAGCACTTTGCCCATCTGCTAGTTGGTACGTACATCCCAGATCAGACCTGCCAAGTCTCACGCATTTCACGAGAGACTCACGCATTTACACCTGTTCTCCCGCACTCCCGGGAGCTGTGTGTAACCTCACGCATTTCCCCAAAAGCGAAGCTCTTCAGAAAAATTGTTCCCCTATTTCACAAACTGCATTTTCCAACCTCCTTTGCTGACCATAGTCTGCTCAGTCAGTGCTGGCACCATCTGCGGTTTGATTCTGTAATCAGTGTTTTATCGCCAATGCTATCTGACCAATCGCCGCCCTTCGCTGAAGGACATTATGCGCCATGTGGTTTTGTGCAAATCTTTGAAAGTTGATCACGTTTCAGGTGCTCAAGCAAGGCAACCTCAAAATGGCCCGTTTTCCAGCAAAATCTTGCCGAAGAACCAGCAAGGTATCAGAACACCCTTGGCAGGTCTGCCAGATCTGCAAATTATCAGCAACTAGCCCAACAATGCAGTCAAACCAGTGGTTATTGTAGTATGCTTGCAGGTGACATGGCATTGTATTCTTATTCTGCCAACTGCACCAAGTTTTTCCTTATATCACTGAACCATTCTTCCCTAATCTTTTCCTTTTACGAGAGATTTGAATGAAAGACTGATAATGGTGCCTATTAGATCATCCCAGTCCACAATACTACCACTTTTTGCACTCACGTCATACCCCACGATCTTTGCCATTTAAGAGTCATCCATTTTAAAATATGTCCCCAGCTGCTGATGAACTCATCAACAGTTCTTCTAGTCAACTTGATCTCCTTGACAGCAGGCAGCATATCCTTTGTTCACTTCCACCTTCCTGTCATTGTTGGAGGAAATAGCCTGCACATCTCCGCACCTTACGGAGCGTCAGGTTCTCACTCCATTTCCTTTCCATTAGGGGGTGTCACTTGCCTTGTCAACTTGTTACCTGAAGTAATCTTGCCGTTATCGCTGGGACCTGTTGCATATGATGCCAATGTTCCTCCCTGCTGTGTTAACTCTGCTGTGAAATGGTTGCAAATGTCACCGGGCCACATGCATTGTCTGCTATCCCAACTGAGTCTCTCACATTCAGGCTCTCATTGGAAACATTGGTCTATCGGCACAAAGTTCCTAGAGTGACCATTGTGAATTATGTCATTGGTTTTTATGTAACAGGAATAGAGAATGACCTAAAGTGTCTCTTTGAATAGGTAGCATTTTCTTTGCTAAAACCCCGTTCACACCGGACCTGCGTAGAGTTGTGTTGTGTGGCGTACCAATTAGGCTGCGTAGTCATGAAATAAATGTTGCTACGTGCAGGATCCGCGTATTCCCTGAACCCACACTAAGCAAAAGTACCCAACACTACGCCCTTCCATACGTAACACTGCGCCAGCCTCAAAGGATGTTTCGTCGGACCGTTTGTCGTAGGGTAGCGTACTGTCGCGTAGGCATGGCGTACAGTAGCGTAGTGTTGCGTAGACTTGCATAAAAACTGTGTACTTTCTGCGTCCAGTGCTCTACACCAAAAGTACGCGAAAAAATTAAACACGTTTAATTTTTTGCGTAACCCTTTGTGTCCCTCGGCGTATTGACATGTAGGCCAACGTTAGGCACAGCGTAGGGCAGCGTAAGCTCGGCGTAGTCAGTACGCCGCACTACGCAACTCTACATAGGCCCGGTGTGAAAGGGGCTTGTAACGTTATGACAGACAAGAGTTCAAGTTCCCGAAAATCATCTATTTTATTCTCAAAATACACTTGTGGTTCCTTCTCTCACAACACTCGCTTGTTCCCTTAAGTCACACAGAGTTACAAAGTTCTTGGTCATAAACATAGATGATGTCACACTGCCTAGATGTCGCACAATCCACAAAATCCTTGGTCATACATTGAGGTGTCACGTACACTGAAAAGATAAAGAAGTCATCGAACATAAGTAACCGAAAGAAGATCTACCACTGGACCTACATCAACACAATCTTAACCCCACCTAGGCCTAGGTACACAAACAACAGAGTACAGAGCCTACCCTAGGCCTACACCTAACAAACGAAAAGTATACCAGCCCTCAACAGGAAGACAAGAAAGCCACTGGCTCAAACAAGCGGAGCCGTAATACCAAAGACCAGGTAAGGCTTGCATCAAACCAAGACGACATCACCTCTCAATAGAGCAACTACAGTATTGACGGTACGTCCGTCGTGCCCGCACTGGCTTGAACACGTGCACGGCACTGCATGGAGAAAGCGAACTGGCAGGTAGGTGACAACCCGATATAAGTGTCAAATATGAGGCCTTCAAGCCCTACATCTGCCTTCTATGAACTTATTCATGGTCTACACATATATTTCTCTTAATTACCTCTTATTATCGGGACTAAAGAAAACGAATTCACTCAAAATATGATCTTTGAAAGTCCCCAAAACGTCACAGCCTTTCATTCCTGTCATTTCGCGCTCTTAGTTCCCTAACACCAATTCCGTCTTCGCCGCCGCTACTCCATCCTACGTGACGTCGAAGACCCCTGTCCTTACAGGGCTTTATATCTGTACATCAGTCTGGTTGAAAAATCGTTGTCATGATTTCTTATGCAGTCCATTTGGAGCATTGTGGATGGCCTTCGAGAAATGAGACTATGCAGATGTTTATCAAAGCTAGATGTTTGTCATCTTATACCAAGTCAATATTGGTTATTTTCTCCCAAATGAGTGGTATCCTTTGATGGAGATATGCAGCTAAGGTTATACATGTATTTGCGATTTTTCTCTGTGTATTTGAAGGGTATGACCTCTGATGAGTGGGAAGACAGTTTTACTCTCAGAGTAACACGGGTGACACCAACACCGTTGTGTCCTCTGACCTCCCGAGGTCAGACCCTGTTGTCTATATGTGGCAAATAGCGTGTTCGATTACTTCCACCGGCCAGGCACTAGCGCTTTCTCAGACATGCGCATTGGAGGCCAATAATGCTGTTGTTTTAGACACAAGTAAAGTGTCATGGCGGATGCGCTCTGATTGGCTGATTGTCCGCCACGTGACACTTTACTCGTGTCTTACACAACAGCGTTTTATTTCTTTTGCACACCGATGTATGCGAGGGCTGTGTGCATCTACATTCGGAGGTGACATCATGCTCTGCATGCTGGGATTCTTCCCGAAGTAACCTGTTCAGGGGGTAGGGTTAGTAGCGCCTGGCATGACAGGCCGGACTTGGAGAACTTCCAGCAAATAAAATGCTGTCGTGCCAGGCTGGTGTAGGCGCGAGTACGTTTTCGAACACGCTAAAAGTGGTGACGAGCTTGATCAGAAGTCCTCCTCTCAGTCTCAGTCAAATTCCTGCCCGTGTTTCAGTTCAGTTTTAGCTGCAGTCCTCTCTCAATATCACGTATCGAATTATATCAAGCTGTATCCGTCTTTTCTGTAAGTGTCAGTGGAGGAACCATAAGGAGACTAGGGAGTTGTTGACCCCTCCTTCCAGTCAATTTTCTTAATAGATCCAGAAACTGGCTTTTCTTGGTCAAGTAGACATGCCTCGTATATGTACGAAATGAATTATTTATACTATTGACTCCAAAATGGAGAGTTGAGAATTGGTCTTAGCGTGAGATTAACTTGCATATTTTCTATATTTGACGACAGTTTGCATTTAATTTATGCAAAGGTTGCTTAATTATTGAATAATTAAGGAATTTACCAATAATTAAGCAAGTCTTCTTCGAAATAATGTTGTGATTATGATGCTGGTAGATGGCTGGTTGTTTACTTTGGGCCAAATTCAAAAAGGGTGTTTGAGACTTAGACGCGTGTAACTTCGTCAAATGCATAGTGGAAGTGTGTGCATTTAGTGAAGTTACACGCGTCTAAGTCTTAATCGCCTTTATGAATACGGCCCTTTGTGTTCAATGTGGTTGTTGATGCCCTAAAAATTTTAGGTGGTAAAATGAGAACATGAAGCTCCAGTTTCCTCCTGCCGTATGTTAAACCACCATGTTTTGTCTGCAGATTTACTCATCCAATTTATGCTCAGCTCTCAGACAAAATCTTTAAGAATTCGCCGACATGTTGTAGTTCACATTAAGCTGTAAATCATCAGTTCGGCATTCGGTCATCGCCTAATGGTTATGATTGGTTGTTGTCCGGCAGTAGTACATCAGATAATGGTGGAGTAAATCGCATTGCTCTGACAAAATCGATAGGTCTTGGCTTATTGACCACGGGGCACGTTATCAGTTCACTCAGCCATAGGCTGCCTTCCTTTCATTGACTTCCACCAGAATGCTACATCGGTGCCGTACTTTTGGATGGATGGATGTCACGTGAACCGTTTCTGCTTAAATTTCTTTTTGCTGATTGCTAAGGAGTCTCCTTAAGGGATTTGTTGACGTTGAAATTTTGATTAGAACTGAACTTCTCCAGCCTGCCAAAAACATGGAATTAAGTTCACATGAGCTGTCATTTTGAGATGAACTCTGTTCTGAGATAACTATTCTTTTGTACACTCACCAGTTCTCTAAAACTCTTGGCTATTGTTGAAGCATTTTTCGATATTTCTTCTCCTTTTTCATAATTCCAAATCCGACTGCGAGATCCCCTCAAAAGGATTCAGATTACTTGAAAGTAAAGGATCCAAGAGATCAAATATGTATACATTATATATATTTAGAAACTGATAATCCGCCAGGTATAAATCCCTGCGAATCCATATCGGGGGAATTTTATGTTTCAAAAGAATCTGTTGATTTCAGAGGTGCGTTACAAAAAGCCTTTGAGGTTTGTGTTGCTGGTTTGGCATGCGGCGTTTTCTTACTGCTTATTTTGGCTTTTTCACAAACACTCACATCAATGCGCATGCGAATCTTGTAATGTAGAATGTAGTAAACATGCAGATCGGGTCGCAAATGGGAAAAGCTAACTTTCAAAATGGAACCAGGAGGTTTAAAGAAAAGGACTTATCTGTTGTACATTCAATACCTACCCACGCTTTAAACCTGTTGCATTTGAAAATTTGATTTCAAAGGAAAAAAACATCCTTTTCGAGTAATGTTTGGAAAGTTTACTATTGGAACTTTTTCCAACTAAATATACCATTGAGGGTTACATATCAACATATATTAGATTTCAAAGCATTATCTGTATTGAAGAGGACCTGACATTTTGTGTTGGGGTAAAGCTTTTGACATTTCTAATGTAACCTAGTGTCAGGGTCATATATACTGTCAAGCAAACCTTTTTAACTCGGCTCACTCATATGGTATTATTAAAGGGCATCAGATATCAATACCGCTGCATTTGGAAGTGTTTACTCTATCCCCATTCCATTTGCGACAATATAAACATGCAGAATCGATTTGTTATTCGTTGCAGGTATGGAAAGCATTCTTTCTTTCTCACTTGAAATCACTTCTAAAATAAGACCTCTGACTTGAGATGCTCCTGGAGAGTATTTGAATGCAGAAGATGACTTTGATTCAATGCAGTTGGCCATTATTTCACGGATGTCACAGAACGCACACCAGTATATTTGGGATGGAAGTTTCTTTTGAAACTTAGGAACGACTGCCTGGGTATCAACAATAAATGGCTCATTCAACAGGTTGCCCTGACATGCAAAGAAAGTAGGGAGTGTCCAGGCACGGGTCCAAGATGGGCGCACCCGGTGCACGCCCCCTTCGGCCAACAAATCTGAAAAATCTACCGTAAAAATTCTGAAATTTGGAGCATAGCATTGAAATTCAAATAGCTGATTTGGTGGCCAATCGGGGCTGTCGGTCAGTTGACCAATAGGTGTCACTACGGCCCAATTCAATGCCTAGTGGACCCAACCTCGTCCCCAGGGGTATACAGTGGAACCCCGGTCGGCGACCACCCCTATAACGCGACCACCTCGGAAAGACGACCAGTTTTCAATTGTCCCGATTGTTTTTCTCTTTATTTCCCTTTGGAGAGTTTCACTAACGCGACCACCCCGCTATCCGGACCGCGACCACAGCTTTGGCTGTCCCAAGTGGCAATTAGCACCTCGGTAACACGACCAACCACAAGCCATTTAGGGATCTGGTTATGAAACAAAGTTTACAAAGGCGAGTCAGTAACAGGACCAATGCATACATGGCATATCATATGCCATGCGCATGACGGTTGCGGTCATATAAAGGCAGGCCTATGAATGGAACATGTGGACAGGCGCAATATTTACGCGGAGTTCACCATTTCCATACCTGTCGGTCGTCCATCCTAGGAGTCGCACTGTCGGTCGGCTATCTGCTTACTATTATCAGGCCATGTTGGAAATGGTGTAGTCTGGTTTATTAAATGAAACATGGATAAAAAAAATGACCCTCAGTTTACTTCGGTCTGGATCGGGACTCATCGGGCCGATTTCGGTAAGGCGACCACCCCGCTAACGCGACCACTTTGGGTCTGTCCCGTGGGTGGTCGTGTTACCGGGGTTCCACTGTACTGTAATTTTCTGAAATGGGCCTAAATCTCGCATGATTTCCACTCATCCGGCAGCAAACGCGATCGCCGCCATTTGCAATAAGGCGTTGCTAAGCAAACGTCACCACTTCGCAAGACGCAACGTCATTGGTCAAGCACCCGTCCACGTCTCACTACACAGTTTTGATGAGAATGGCATGTGACGTCAGAATCTTTCCAGGTCTCACCACACAGTTTTGGCATTGAGATTATGGCACTGCCGTGAGGCCTACCACCACCACCATGGCCAGGCAGCGCCCATGACTTTACCAGGACTTATTATCAAGCTAGGGGCCTGGGGGTTTCCCCAGAAAGGGGGGGTTCGGGGGGTCTCCCCCCGACCTTGCGCTGCTGCGCGCTCACATGTCGTTGGACATTTTCATATTATAATAAGGATACAATGTATATCCGGCAGCCGCCCACAAAGGGTTAATAACATTTTTGAATACATCTTCCAGAGATGGTGTGAAACGAGCTGTCGCATTCACTCAATACCCACAATACAGCTGTTCGACGACAGGAAGTAGTCTCAATGCCATATTTCGACATTATAAATCTCGTAAAGAGCCGACCGACATGATATGGAGTGTTATAGACCGGTGGCCAACACATCCTGGTTTAGTGCAGGTAGGATGATACTGAACCTCCTATGCAGTTTGTGTAATGTGCCCCCTCGGCTTCAGTTTAGCCGCTCTCCACAACTGCTTCACTTGGATATGTTCGCGGTGTTTGGTCAACAGATGGCGCTGAGAGACTAGACCAATGAGAGCGCCGAGTAACCGTAACCAAGCACGACCTGAGACACCTTTTCATTACCGATCAAACGAGAGGAGTAAAAATGAAGAATAAATTTAAACTGACGTTTAAAAATAAAAAAACCCAGAAGGAAGCGTTGAGTAGTTTATTAATCCAGTGGAAGGACATTTTGGTGATCATTTGACCAGCTGCTAACGAGCCAAAGAGTTTCTGAAATCAGCGTGCTGATAGGCTACAAAAATCATGTGAAACCCCAGCGCTATCTGTGGACCAAACGCGATGAACATACAAGTGAAGCAGTTGCGGAGAGCGGGTAAACCAAAGGGGGCGCGGTACACAACTGCGTTGGGATTTTTGGCTGATGTGTTACAGGCATGACAGGAGAAGTACATGTATGAACCGTGATTTGTCGCCCTCAATGCGCCCTATGGGGGGGGGGGGGTCACCAACGAGAAGATTATCTTGAACTCAGGTTGAGCAGACATTGATCACATGATCGCATATCGTGTGCAGGCCAAGGATGTTCATTGGTGGTGGCATGGTTAATGTATTATAAGCACTAAAGAACCACTGATTACGCATACTCAGAATGTCCCACTGCAAAAATCATGGCTTATCCCCTGAAATGATAATTTATTTTCTCATTTAAGGCTTTTGCAGAGAATATATTGGCTGAACTTGGAAAGTTCCCAGAAGAAGATCGTGACGACGTTGTAATTTTATTCTCCGCCCACTCCCTACCGATGAAGGTAGTGAACAGAGGCGACCCCTATCCAGCGGAGGTCGCAGCAACAGTATCTAGAGTCATGGATTATATCGGCCATTCACATCCTTATCGGCTAGTTTGGCAGTCAAAGGTAAGTTAATGCAGAGATGCCAACCCAGGCGCAGATCCAAGGGGGGTGCACCTGGCGCACGCCCCCCTTTTGGTCAACAAATCTGTAAAATCGACTATGAAATTTGGAGCAAATCATTGAAATTCACCGCAGATTTCAATGTTTCTGGCACAGTGCGCCCCTTCCCAAAATCCTGGATCTGCCTTTGCAGCTCCACAGATTTGCCCGTATTTTCTATACTTTTTTTACGCCCGTTGTCCCTTTTCCTATGCACAAAATAAAGAGAGTGATGTTCAAAAACGACCCTCCAAATTTCCCACCCGCGCCTCGACGAACATTACCAAAGTGAAACCAATCTCAATCCGAACTGCGTATGCATAGATTGGTACCATAATCCTCCGCTACATAGATGGATATTATATCCATCTAGCGGAGGATTGTGGTACTAAATCTACATGTAGCACATGCACTGCATTTCAAGCAGTGCGTTCCACTCACAACATCAATGTGTACGCATAAAAAATCAGCATTAGTGAGCTTTCGCAACCACCCGGTTAGGCCCTACAACAACGTTTATCTATTGTTCGAGTCAACTCACACAATAGATAAACGTAGTCGTAGGACCTAACCGGGCGGTTGCGAAAGCTCACTATTGACTTGAGTGCGACTGCCTGTTGTGTTTCTTTTGTGGATTTTTGGCATTTCGTGTCAGATGTTTTCACTTCTGGGACCCGAAGTGGATGGGGACAACTTCTAGCTTCGAGGCCAACGCGCCAACCACTAGGCCATAAGGAAATCCTCCACGGCCGGTGGGTTAGGCCATGCCATATATTGTAGCTGCAACCTCACTGACAATCTTCTCTCAAGGAGTATAAAAGCTTAAAATATGTCTAGTGCCATGCCATCTTAGAACAAGTGGCAGAACTGTTAACTATTAACTGACTGTTGTCAAAAGCCATTGCCTTTGGTCACATCACGGCGGCTAGAAAGCAAGACCAACAACGTCTTTCTCATTTTTGTAACATTTTTATTTGTGCCCATAATAATATACGTTTTTTTCAGGTTGGTCCGTTGCCATGGCTTGGTATCCAAACTGACGAGGCCATCAAAGGTTTAGCTAAAAAGGGGAACAAGAATATTCTCCTAGTCCCTATCGCGTTCACCAGCGATCATATTGAGACGCTACATGAGTTAGATCTCGAATACGGAATGGAGTTGGCCGAAGAGGTAAGAATGCAGAATCTGAATGTTATAGGCCTAGGGCCAGACCCAAAAATATGTCTGTTTGACGTAACCCGACCGACCCTACGTAAATGGTACCGACCCAAAACTTTTTATGGGGGTATTAGCCAATATGTTTTTTTAATGCCCCAAAGGACCCTATTTCATTTTGTGGAAATTGCTAATATTTTTTCCACCTCCAACTAAAAAAAAAAAAAAATATATGCCTGCCTACCTACCTACATGTACCCAAGCTGTTAGGGCAGGGTCAGGTTACAGCAAACAGACATATTTTTGGGTCTGGCCTAGTTTCGGAAATTTGGAGTTTCTCTTGTTTCTGAAGCCCATTTCAAGAATCTCCATGGGTCTTCCTTGCTTGATAGTTTTCTTATATGGGTGGGAAGTTCACTACTGTGAAACTTATTCTAAGGTCAATGGGTCATTCATATGAATAAAGACTAGCAAATGCTTTTACTTGAATTTTGCAATACAAATGCACTCGGCAGTGTTGTACAAGTCTGAAGTAAAAGCATTTGCTAGTCTTTATTCATATGACCCAATGATTGTCCATGGTTTTCTAAGACCGAGTCGCCCATGGACAGATGTACATGTATGAAGCCCAATACCAGGTTGACCAAGTAGAGTATTGCCCTGGCCCCATTACCGGTACAGGTACGTAATAATCATACCGGTATTTGATTTGGTTTTCTGGGCGTGTTCGTCATTGTGAGCCGCTCTGGCAAAAGCAGATGCATGTCGCTTTCTCTTACATGTAGCTTGGCAGGTTGAGACCAAATGTTTGTCAGTTTCAGTATTGTCTGTGTATTATGAAATCTGAAATGATGTATTTCTTCCATTCTCTCCTGGTGTCATCTTAGTTCATTGAGGCTCACTTTCTGAGCGACATGTGCCTGATTTTGCCTGAGTGGGTCACATAAGCTAAGGTTACACCTGTTGAAAAAACCAAGTAGACAGACACGGGTTTCTCGAAGCCCGGGAATTCATGGGCAGAGCATGCCAGGAAAAAAATCCACGGGCACTATTGGTCACTCCTGCAACCTTTCCCACGGGCACCATTTTTTTCACTCCTGCCAAATATCCAGCGGGCACCAAAATAGCCTACAGCTTAAATAGTGTGGTAACGGAATCCTTCGTTACGTAGGTAGTGCCTTCAACATACGACCGTCTTAATTCACTCAGCACACGCCCCTTGATACGCCCGTCAGCGTCTATTTTCTTGACATGTTTGGCACACAGTCTACACCAAATCATCTTCAAAGTTTCACCATCATCTTTCACCTGATACCCGATTTGGCTATGGTCGATTGACCAGCTCAAAAACGTTTTGACTTTCATGATAAGGCCATGTGTTTCTGGAGAGGCGCAACTACGAACTGAGCGACCGAGATGTGTGACGGTACTACTACAGTGTGATGCGGTGCCTGGACGGAGTTGAGCGAGACTAGTGGGATTTCCCCGAAATGATTACCCGGTAACAGAGGCAACGACAGAAAACGCTCGTGTTTGGAATCGGCGGGCGTGATAGCGCTCGTGTTTTTTCAACGACCGGCGGCACGCGCCACTCAAGTGTCTGGCGGGCGTTGTCAGTCGCGCTCCTGACCAGTAGTTTACGGGCGCTTGCGGGCGCAGGCGTGATCGCGCCCGTTTCCTGGCATGCTCTG
>NMRB01000123.1:557747-569700 GCA_002633025.1 Notospermus geniculatus | reverse complement strand
ACTGCAAATTTTGTTAAATTCCGACGAGTTGATCTTATGATACAAAAGGACTGAATTAATGAGAACCCCACAAACGATGAGAGCGCAGGGTCTGTATACATTTCAATAGGTCAACGTACATTTGCACGTGGAACACTAATTGTGCTGAAAATAGTTCTGTTATCCTAAGAAATGGAATTCAAGGCATCAAGTTGACAGATTCATGTACCCCACTAACACAAAAAAAGTTGAAGCTCCTGCCTATTACATAAAGCCAAAATTCTGGCAGTGAGAGACATCTGGTGGCAACACTTGAAGTGTATCCCTCAGTTACTTCATCGTTTGCAGTTAAACCTTTATGCTACCACATCATGGGTTGATGCAGCTTCAGGATCCTGCTTCCTCTGTTGGTGGCAAGCTGCTGATGCAAGAACTTGAAGCCATGATCAGGAACCTGAGTCAATAGTCCCTCTGCGTATAAGCACTAACTGTGAAACGCAAGGATAACTATGCGTGATGAGTATCAATGTTTCAGATTAACGACTCCTGATTGCTGCAAAATGGCCTGAATGGACAACTGTTGCTCAAATAATGGCATGATTTCCGCGCTAATGAGCACGGAATTCAGAAGGATATTCTGACCAAGACCAATTTGCACAGAGAGTACCATTACGGATTGCGACTCATCAATGGTGATGCCTTCCTTATGCATATCGTCCTTGTGATGAATGGTACGCTGCTTTTGATGCAGTTAGGGTGAGATTTTATCATTGATCAACTCACCACAATCCAAGCCTCCTGGTTAGTGTTTTTTTTTGTTCATTCAGTTCTCTTCAGAATCACATGTCGTACTCAGAGTACTGGTGACTGATGCAAGCCGATTAGCATGTGTGCACAGCCCCAATATCCTGCTGGATAGGCCGAGAGAGATCCTCTTGAAACAACTACCATCACACCATGTACTTTTGGTACATTGGTAATTGTTGAAACTCCAATACCGCTCATCACACCATGTACCAGTACTTTTGGTACATTGGTAATTGTTGAAACTCCAATACCCCTCATCACATCACATACTTTTGGTACATTGGTAGTTTGTCGTGACTCCAACATCGCTCATCCTCACCATGTATTTTTTTGGTACATTGGTAGTTTGTCGTGACTCTAACATTGCTCATCCTCACCATGTACTTTTGGTAGATTGGTAATTGTTGAAATTCTAATACCGCCCATCACACCATGTAGGCTACTTTTGGTACATTGGTAGTTTGTCTTGACTCTAATATCGCTCATTCTTACCATGTGCTTTTGGTACATTGGTAACTGTTGAAACTCTAATACCGCTCATCACGCCATGTACTTTTGGTATTGGTAATTGTTGAGACTCCAACATCGCTCATCACACCACTCGGTAGTTATATCAACACTGCCATAATCAGCCAGAACACAACCGGTTAAGACTTGATGCGGACATCAAGGCATTGATTTGGCAATGATTGAGAGGTTTGGGGTCATTTCCGTGTCTGTTGCCAGCTGCAACTGACGGTAGCATCTTGCAGCATCGATCTGCGGTCATATTGATGGCCATTTTGGCATAATTGAAGATGAATGGTTGTTTGCTGCGTAATGACGATGGTTTTCCAATTTGGCGTAAAAGTTGGTCTGATGTTCATTGCCGCAGACAATTGTCGAGGAACTCTTTTATGGTCATCAGATTGTCATGATTAATCTGAAGGAATTAAAACGTGCAACAGATCCCAAGATCTTTTATTCAATTCTGTGGTGCACAATAATCACTTCAAAGTGAAATCCTTATTTTCGAATCTGTTTGGATCAATCCTACCTCCCACTTCCTTGATCCATTGCCCCAGCCTCCCCACTTTGAAGTACCACGCTGCCGCATGGTCCCATTAATGCCAGTTCTACAAGCTCTGATGAGATCTGAACCACCTGTAGATTCTCAAACCAGTTGCCCAGAAGAATTGCAGAATGTTGGTGTGCTGTTGATCGCCGTGTTCGACACTCTTCTTGCTTCAGAAGGTCCCTTGATTCTTGTTGACCAGGAAAATTGCAACATTGTTGATCTGTATAGGGAGCATCCATTAAGTACGTACGCTCTGAGGGGAGGAGGGGCCTATGAAAAAGTGTACATTATGTGTACAGGGGAGGCCTATGTAGTCTTACGTACGTATGCAACCCAAGAACCATTCTGAAGAAATTAAAAACTGCTTGAATGCAGTTAGATACCATGAAAATAAAGGGAATCATATTGGTAATTGCACATGAGGCCGGAACTAACACGAAATAAACTTGACTTGGTTTCAGATGTCACCCCGCTGCAAGAAGGTTAGCAGTTTCCCGTGCCGGGTTCCCGCGTGTGTGCCATGTCTTATTTCAGAAGTTAGATAGCACATACACTTAAGGAATTGTAGAAAATCATCGAGTCATAGTCCCTTGGCGTACACCCGTACGGGGGGAGGGGGTTTGAGCAAATGCGTACAAGGTGCCTACAGGGGGGAGGGGGTCTAAAAATTGGCATTTTAGCACGTACGTACTTAATGGATGCTCCCTAATATCCACCACTACAGGTTCGGTGCTTAACCCTCTTTGGCGTCTGATGGCACTCTGTTCAACGGTGACGAACATTACAGAACCAATTGGTCAAGAGTTCATCAATACGTGGCTACCCGTATATGGTACTCAACATTTCTTCTTCTGATGAGTGCCCTTTTGTGCTTGCTTGCCAGAGAAGCGAAATAGCTGTTGCAGTGGTCTTTATTGTGTCTGGTGTCTGTGATGAGAAACATGGTAAGATTGTTGTTGGATTGCTTTGAAAGTATGAGTCCCTGTCTGCTACTTCAGCTTGCTAGCTAGGTAATTGGAAGAACGGCAAGAAGCTCAGGAATCATGGGTGAGGTTAAGTACTTGTTGCAGGTTGATGGCCAGCACCCATGAGGGTTGTTCCTCATTGTTCCTGTCCCTTCCAGGTTCATACCTAGGTTGAGGTTGAATTCTTACTTCTGACTAATTTGAAAGTACACACCACAGGAGCATTTCAGAAAAGCCTGCAGCACACGTCACCACTTTCGTTGCTCATACAGGCAATTTTTGTGGTCGCCACAAAAATGACCAAGTGTGTGGTGGCCGGCAATGACCACTCACCACGGAAATTCTGTGGTGACCATGCATTGCCAAAAGTTGCCGAGAATCAAACCGCTTTGATTTCTCACCACGAAAATTGCTCATAGTTGCCAGTTGTGGTGATGTGTATGTCATCAGCAGCACACGAGACCACTGGGCCGTGACGTCTGCTGTAAACCGGCAACAGCCACAAAAATTGCCAACCACGAAAATTGCCTGTGTGAGCAACGAAAGTGGTGACGTGTGCTGCTAGCTTAAAACTGCATCCGGCGTCTATGTCCAGGAGGCTGCCAAACAGTGACCTTCCACTCTGTCCCTTTCCGGCTAAAATTAGTTTCTTGGCAATTAGCAGGGTCCCGTCATGCTAAGCTCCGTGATCTGTCTGTAGGCTAATGGGGATTGTATTTGTTTTGGGTGCTTGGACCTGTGGGTGGGTCCGTAATGAATCGACTTAGGATAGCCATGTTGTCTGATCGACGTTTGTCTTGGCGTCCAGTGTGTACTGGAGGTCATTAGTAGAAATCAGTTGATATGTTCTCGTTAGTGTGGTCATCAGGGTCTGATGAGATGTTTGAACAGTCTTTGGGAGTAGGTTCTATGACAATGAGAAAGGGAAAAGTTCTAAATAATCCAGTCCCAAAGTTAGTGTTGTTGGTATTGTGCACCAATCAAACATGGCTATCTTTGCAATGTACCCCCTTGGAATGTTTCAAAGGATGGCCTTGCATTGCATTCTCTGACCTACATGTACATGTACATTATCATAAGATGGACTACAGTACGTTGCACAACTGACCTCCCTTCCGTGCCGTGCACCATCCGCGTACCACATGCAGCATCATGCGCGTACCATCCTCGTATCTTCCGAGGACGTGGCGCGGCGTCATGGAAGGCATGCAGTGAAGACGTAACGTCATTCACCCAACGTCACGCAACAGAGACGCGTGACGCACCCGTACCATACGCGATGATCTGAAGCATACCTTCCGCATCATGTTCGCAGATAAAAGGAGGTCAAGTGTATCAATGAATTCAATTGATCATGACCCTCGTAATCATCAATTTAGACTGTGAGATGGTGACCGTGGACACAGAATATTCATTAACGCAATCATCATCGGTGCAGATTATGCGACACATAGGCAGTGGTTTTGACATCATGAACATCAGGGAGCGTGGGCTGAAAGGTCAGATGTAAACAGTGGTATCGTCATTCTCAAGGGATTCTACGACAAATTGTCTATTTCTGTTCCCCAAATCACATGGTGTCCATACCGAATCTCGGGTATCATCACTAAATAATCATTTCCAGACTTTATTATCGGGTTATCATCTTTCTCCCTCTGGATATTGGTCAATATTTCCACCTCATAAACCCGCGAGGCGACTGAAAGGAATGCAGAAACAATAGACTGGGTGCTGTTTTATTGCTTTCTGTGATGTAAGGAATTCCCTTCATAAGCCCAGTGGACTAATTTGGCCAGTTTTAGCTGGTTGTCATTCTTTGTTGCTGTGCATGAAGTGAGTAGCATCACGTTGAGGTGGAAAATGTGACCACTTTGAGGTGGGGCACATCGTGGCGTGTTGCTTGAAAGTGATATGCATTCCAATTTCATGTAGGTGTAAGATTTGGCCAAGTGTAGACATGTACTTTTGAAAGAACCAGCACCTAGAAAAAAAGTGGGGCGGCGTCCGTTATTGGTTGGATGCGGTGGTCTCCATGTTTCCAGTTGGTTAAAGCGAACTGGTCGTGCCAGTCAAGGTGTCTGAATATAGAGCATCAAACGCCGCCATTTTGAATCAATTACTTTATTCACATCTGGAATTTGTTGCCTACTAAGGGTGCCTTTGCACAACTGCTGTGGCTTTGCTGCCTTCAAATAGCTTTTAGAACACTGTCAACTGCAAATCTAGGGTTATCTAGGAATGTGAATGGAATCCACTACAATACGAAATTTGTAATTTTGAAATTATGAATTTCGTGGGCCACGAAATTATTTTTAGTGTCATTTTTTGACCATCGCGACTTATTCCCTTTAAGACCCATTGATGTTATTTTCGCTATGGTGGGTGACATCTTCACACCTTGACATGGAACCCAGGTGAGCACAAGGACTATGAACCTAGCATACTGCAGTGAAGATTGCTTCACGAGTTCTTGGAGGAATTTTCAAAGATGGGTCTCATCGATCTCGACAGTATGAATTGTGACATACACATTCTTGATGCGTGACTGTTCCATTCTCATGCAAAAAGTATGCTACCTAAAGTTATCCTACCTTCATCGACCAAAGATGAGCCTTTGTTGTGGGTATGGATCGTATATATTCTGGCCGCCCTAATTCCGAAGATCGAGGCTGCAAAGAAAATATGATACTCGGCGTTATTGATTGGTGAGGGAGCGCAGAGGAGAGGCAAGTTAATCTGTAGTTGTTTGGAATTCGGATAGGATTAGGTTACTGGAGATTGGGCCAAAATAGACTGGGGGGATCGATGGGTGCAGGCTGGGTTGTTTCAGTGTTTTGGTTGAAAGTGAATTCGGGGTTGTCCATTCTGAATTCATGTCATTGTTCATCATGGTCATTTGAAGTTGAAGTTCATTATTGGAAAGTGGTTTGGTACAGAGAAGGATGGTTAGCTGCATCTTTTCTATGATTGGTTAGTTGGGTCATAACAGTATAGGCCTAGAAACAGCAGGTAGGCCTAGGGCTTTCTCGCAAATTTTGGTTCATTCACAGTAGATTATACTCAAATTGACGTAAACGACAAAGATCTGCACACTTCCGCCGAAATTTCAACTGTAACCTCGGTCAGGAACTGAATGACGTGACCCCGTGACAGGGACTCCGAAGACGTTGCATCAGAGTCGACCATTGCCGAATCATCGATTTTTCGTCACGTCACCCGGTTTCAGATTGAGGTTATGGTTGAGATTTTGGCGGAAGTGTGCAGATCTGCAAATTTGAGAATTGTCTATTGCTTGGTATGAATTGCATTTCTGATTCTCATGTGTATGTGTGTCTCTTCATCAGCCGTCAATGCCCGAAATACCATAGATGATACAAACAACCAGTTGCACCCAAGTCGTACATGGAAGTAAAAAACGGTGGCAAACAAATTAAACGCCATGTAGCTAATAGACAATGGAATAGTCTATTTTCATCGTGGGTAAATACTATACCTGCAATTATTTGATATGCCGCCATAGAATGAAGTAAATAGCTCGGAGATTGTGATTGGACTAATTAGAATCTGATAGTGGATTAACAATCGTCAAGATGAATCTATGGCAACAATACAAGAATCTGCGGAGTATTGGATGCGAGTTAATTTCAGGAGATTTGCTGTTAGGATGATGAAGAATAAGATTAAGGCGTGGTCTTTATATTCTTTAACTCTTTAAGGCTGATGCGGTGATCATCAAGGAGACAATGTGACCAAGTCTGTCGAAACCCAGCCAAAGTCGCTGAACACCACAGGGTTGATACGTTATGTAGGGAGTGTCATCACAATGAAGAAACAACGGTCTCTTGGTGGCAAATAAAGCCTTATCGATTGCGCAACAAAGGGCAGGTATGATCAAGGCCTCCCCAGGGACTTTGGCTGGGTTTTCACAGATCGGGTCACATATCTCGAGAATTTCAAGATATTTCTTCTTCTGCAATTGCTATGCCTGCCATAAATGGTCAAATTTTTCATCAAATTTGTGGGAAATTCAGATTCCGGGCTTACTGCTTCAATCCATAGACCCTCATTTAAGCCTTCATTGAGCATATTCAGAAAATCTCTGGAAAATATGACTGTTTACTTCGGGCTTTATGCAGAACTCATCTATCATTACAGTTGTCCTTTTTTCTCCCAAGATAAATATGGCGCCATCTAAATTCTGACAAGAACTGCATTATAAGCCAAGCATTCTTCTTCTTAGACAGGAGCTTATCTTATAAATCTCATGATGATGTGTTGATCTTGTCATATTCACTTTTTCTACAAAATTCATTATCTCTGATAATCTGAAGGATTAACTCTATGTTCTAAGGGTCTTCTGTGTTGACAATTTGCTGATCCCTTGGCTCCAGTAAAACTGTCTCGCTACAAAAAGTCACAAAGTTAAGACACTGTTGTTCATAAATTATATTCTAATACACAGCCTGCATGAATACGTGTATAAAGAAGAACCTGACTCTGTGAGAATTTGTTGGAACAGAAACTAATTGATCATCATTTCTGGAAAAAAAGACAAAATTATAAAGCAGAGAGGTTTAACTCAGACTTGAGGATTTTGCAACAGACTTTCTGGCTCCAAGGGGGAAACTATCTAGTCCTTATTTCTCATTAATTAACCATATAATATAGACTCTCTGTTTTTCTGAAGGCAGTTATTAATTGATATTAGGCCTATTTGTCATCAGACGATTGCAAAGGCATTTTCTCACTTATCGTCTCTTTTCAGCCAATCTTGACAGCGAGTGCTTAAAGATAATCTTTCAATTTTGAAGAATGGGCAAAAGTTTCTTCTCTTCTGTTTGTAGCCTACATGTATTTGATTAAAATGTTGTTTGCAAGGTTACACTTCTAAGCTCTTGATTTACCGAAACGTTGTCATCTTCACGCGCTGGCGCCAGATTGTCTGAACTCTATCATTTGTCTAATTTTTTCTTCATTTCGCAAACGAACTTCAACAATTCTTGCCTGTTTGGTAACTTTCCTGTTCCGTTCCCAATTTAAATGTTGTTCGCCTGAATCTTGTCCTCTTACATTTGATATAAAACAAGTAACGCCTGCACAGGTCGGTATCGGTTGTCCCGCTAGTTATTACATTGGGCGCCAGAGTGTCTGGATGCTTTCCCTACCTGCAGCTTCTCTGCATCAGGTTCGTCTGCTGCATCTGGTCATGAAATTAACATAGGTGTCAGGCCTGGCATGATGCCAATGTGATTTTTTAGATTTCTTTTTTTTCATTTTAATTGGCCTATTCGCAGAAAGTCAATCAAAGATCCTATTAAACTCAGCTTCGACTGCCAAGTTACCTTCTCAAGGAAATTTCAAGCCAATCTTATTTTACACTAAGTGTAGCAAAGAGGTTAGCTTATCTCTGTCACTGGTACTGGTAGTCACCATTGTCACAGGTACAGTAAATACTGGTAATCACCATTGTCACAGGTAGAGTGAATACTGGTAGTCAACATTGTCACAGATAGAGTAAATACTGGTAGTCACCATTGTCACAGATAGAGTGAATAATGGTAGTCACCATTTCACAGGTAGAGTGAATTAATCACCATTGTCACACAGGACAGTGAATACTGATAGTCACCATTGTCTCAGCTACGATGAATAACAAGGCAATTTCCAGAGTTTTTGCGAATTTTCGACCCCAACCGGGGTCTTCTTCAGGCTGGTACTTTACAATCCGAAACTCTAGAACGATTGTAAAGTACCAGCCTGAAGAAGACCCCGTTTGGGGTCGAAAATTCGCAAAAACTCTGGAAATTGCCTTGTTATTCATCATATATTGTGTGTCAATTTTTGTGCTTTTCTTCTCTTTGGATTGTCTCAGCTACCAGGTATACTGAATGCTGATAGTCACCATTGTCATAGCTATCCAAAGAAAGAGAAAGCACAAAAATTGACACACAAAATGATGATAAACAGGAAGTCAATTTCCAGAATCTTAGCAAATTTTCGACCCCAAACGGGGTCTTCTTCAGGCTGGCACTTTCAAGGCGAGCTACCAGAAGTGTAAGGATTGTCACAGCTACCCGGTATATTGAATACTAATAGTCACCATTGTCACAGCTACCCAGTATATTGAATACTGATAGCCACCATTGTCACAGCTACCCAGTATATTGAATACTGATACCATTGTCAGAGCTACCCGGTATAGACCCTATTGAATACTGAAGTCACCACTGTGACTGGCAAAGTGATCTGAAAAGCTATCGCCACAGGGAATTACTCAATCACCTTCAGAATACTGTCAATCATATATAGAAGTTCCCTCTCTCCCTCCTACTCATAGTCTATTATGTCCTTGTTGTGAAGTGTCACCAAGATTCAGCGCTATTGATCTTTGCGTCTAGCCCTTCCCCTATGATATGATCAAACCCCTTCCTTCATCACATAGTATGACATATCCCCCCTTGTCAATTCCCTCCAGTGTCTGGCACGGCATCTGACTCCACTGTCTCCAGCGAAGGCTATATTCTCATCTCACCTCTCGCTGCTTATAGTCAATACTACATGTCCTCAGCTGTGTGAGTCTATCACCCGGATCATACCATCATGGTAAACAATCCAATTGATATCTTCCGCTTGGTTAAGCATTATCCTTTTGAGGAACAGTTAGTCATGTAGAAAAATTGTAATTGTCAATTTAGCTGGACTGAGGCATTGGTCATCTATGATCTCTGCGTGGTAAGTTCTGTCGTGATAAGTTCTCATTGGCAACAAGATTGGAGGATGGACCATGTGATTGTGTAGATGTAGATCTCGATGTTGTGTTCACTGTTTCATGGTTGTAGATCTCAATTTTGTGGTTAAAAGGATGAGTTAATAGACTAAGTTTGGTGACATAGGTACTTGCAGAAAACATCCGTCCATATGTGCTGGAGGGAAGAAGCAGGGAGGACCGTTGAGGAGCTCTGATAGCTGAGTGGTTATCACGTCCGCTCAGCAAGCGGCAGGTCCCAGGTTCAAATCTAGCCTGGACCATATGGGATTTGATTCCTGGCTCTTCACGTCCATTGTAAGCCGTGGTGCCTTGTACCTTGTGTCTTTGCAAGGGCAAGTAAAAGACCCCATCCAGGTGAGGAACATGAGTAGCTTGAGATGGCCTCATCCGTACTTATCAGGGCCAATAATGCTATGGTGTCGGCCCTGAGAGAAAGTCAAATACAAATACCCTATTGAGAAGTTTCTACGTGCTAAATTTTGACCACACATCTGCTGTGGTAGGTGGTAAAACCAAAAGATTGCTGGAGAAAAGCGCCGTTGATGCCCAAGTTTTGCTTAAAGTTCCTGCTATAGCCACTTTTCAATTACATCCCCTCCCTGCAAAGACCAAGTTCACCTATTGTCTTGACCAGTAATCAATAATGATCGACCTTGAAAGGTGATCCTGACTGAAGGTATCCCTCGTGAGAATCGATACCAAATCTTACCAAATGATTCCTGACCTCCTAACGTCATCAACGGTGCGGCCAGAGGCATGTCATTTCCCTTCAGTAATTTATCTCAGTCGGTGCAGGTGATGCATAGCTCTGGGAATCATGTTTACAGCGTTTTTCATGCTTTCTGCCATTAATGCGGACTGTCTGAGCAGGTAATGGCGACAGCGGCAGGTGGATTTACCGTCCAGTTTCTGACCGGTGATACGCCAGTTCTTGGCCATTTGTGGTCTGAGGCAGCCAAGTTTTTCTATCGCGCGAACAGGTGGTAGCATTTCCTGTAGATAAGTCAGTAATGGCTTTTAAATTACTTTGACGAAAAACAACCTATTGCGTGCTAAATAGTCTGCTGTCTTTTATTTGCACTTTTGTTGTTGTGCCATTTGATTGATCAGCTAAATACCTTCTGCTATTAGCCACTTTGCCTCCTCTATATCGGTGATTAATCAGTTACCTCCCTCTTGGGTTGAGTACAGTTTAGTTAAGTGAATCCTCTACTGTACAGGGACTATCATTATTCCCAGAATGACCTCTCTGTTAGTCTTCTCCTTTGTTCTATTAGTTAGGCTTGCCAGAGAGTCGTTAGTTTCCCCTCTTTCCGATATGTCTTTCTGAGAGAGTTGAGGTGCACTGGGAGGTTGGATGGACGACCTTTTGTCTGCTAACGCACTGATGGCCACCAGAGAGTTCGGACTTTCAATTATCATCTCCAGGAGTGGTCACAGCGCTGATGTTCATTTCAGCTTGTGTAAACAGTTCTGTTTTGATGTGGCAGGTTCAAGCAAACATCAAATCGGACATATCCAGTGCATTCAAATACAAGTTTTTTTTTGAGAACTGTATCATGTCACGTCATTAAAGGAGCACGGTATGCGATCTCTGATGGATAATTTGACTGCCGATGTAGAGGGTGCCACCTAGTGACAGCAACACGAACTACAAAAATCCATTACAAAATGTACGTAGTAAATCGGGTCCATAGGGTTGGAAAGGGCGCGATGGCCCGGCTGTCTTGAAAAAGTGGCAATACCGGGCTCCTTTAAGTTCATTACTGGAAGTACAGTACGTTGCACAACCTCCCTTTATCCGCGTACCTTCCGTGAATGTGACGCGGAAGGTATGCTTCAGTTCACTGCGTATGGTACGGGTGCGTCACACGTCTGTTGCCTGACGTCAGGTGAATGACGTTACGTCTTCACTGCGTGCCTTCCATGACGCTGCACCACGTCCTCGAAAGATACGAGGACACTACGCGCATGACGCTGCATGTGGTACGTGGATGGTGCGTGGCGCGGAAGGGAGGTCAATTGTGCAACATACTGTATGGTGACAAACTGGTTGCATGTCTCCCCGGCTCAATACTTGACTGTCCTGCTCAGTATGTACACTACTAATATCTATCAATGGTAATTAATTTTATATCCTTTGCAGGTGATACACTGTTATGCATGAACCAACATCATTATGTGAGGGGGGGGGGTCGCTCTTGTCAATCACTTCCTGGTTTGTAACGTGTAGCTGAGCGTTGTACGTCATCACCCCTAATGAAAATTACCCTGTTCAGCCACCCAATAAGTAATTACATTTGACTTGGTTGGTCCCGTAGATGATATTAGCAAGCCTATCATACCTTGGTTGGGTTCACCCTTCTTGTAATCAGG
>NMRB01000123.1:530490-557518 GCA_002633025.1 Notospermus geniculatus | reverse complement strand
CCTTATTCTGCGACAACCCTAGTGCTATTGATGACTGTTTCATTCATTGCCTCAAGTCAAAGAAATTTAGGGAAGATGAAATTAATCTGCAAACTTTGTCTCAAATTCCGAAGCGGATGTTTGTTTGGTATTCGATACAAATATCCTGAGTGGATGATATTGCTAGCAATCAAATTACTGATGTACACATGGGTAAAAAGATAATAGCACCAGTACCCGTTCATTGTGTTGCTTTTGGGAGCTAATCCATATGTCGATGGTCCATCCTTATATGGCTGTCAACAATTGGTTATTGTAAGACTAAGAAATTGGATGGAAGTTGGAACAATGAGGTGGCGTTTTGGGAAATGCAGTCGGAGATGACAGGATCGGGTGGCTAGTGTCGTAGAAACAACAACAGCTATGTGAGCAACTCAATAACAGAACAATTGGTTGTTAATATGGCAGTCGCTGCATTGTCAGACTTCATTTCGAGATCTCTTAAAGCCTCACAGTTTTGAATTTTATGGTATTTTCAAAGTGTTAGGAGACTGCAGGTAGAGGTCTCATAGCCTCGTGAAGGTCCCCAAAATGCTTGCATGATACATGTACGTACTTTAAAAAATCAATGCTTAGTTTTCAGCACACACTGAAAAAACAGCAGGCAGAGCTGTAATGATCCACATAGACCATAGTACATTTTACACTACACTTAACGTCGGAGGACGTAAGCACTTTCTGAATTCAATACAGTGCGGCTTTAAGTCCTTCTTTGAGAATTCCTCTTAAATCACCAAAAATCCAAAGGCTTTCACTTCAACATGGTGCAGTATGTTGCCACGGACTCCCTTCTCTACTTCAAATTTGGTCTGGCATATCTCATCATTACTTCTTTCATTTCCTCCTTTTTCCATATATTTCCGTAGTTCCAGTCAACCAAAAAAGACTCCATCACCAAATATTGTGATAGTTGCAGGGGTCTGTATTGTTTTCCAGATCCTATTTCTCACAATAGGTCCCCTGGTAAGAAGGGGTTGTCTTGTTATTGGTATCAATTCTGTCCTAGAGTAATGAAAAGATGACACTTTTTTCTTGCTAAATGAACCGTTGATGTTCTCAATACCCACATTGTCTCCAGGGCCACTCGACCAACAATATTTCATAGCAGCAGGTTGTCCTACATCTCAGTTCATCTCATGCTATCCTAGTCGAAATGTTCTGTACATGTTGTGAAGAAACGTGAGTCACAGCATGAGGAGTTTTTATTCACCTCGATGAAACAGACTGAAAATCTTCTTGTGTCATAGAACAAGTATCATTTGCGTCCCTGAGTGATCAAAGGGCGCAATCTTTGGACTATCCAAGCAGGAATAATTATCGCCTGTAGAACAATGCTCGTTTCTGTTCAGAAATGGTGTCGATGGTCTCTCTCCTTGAAGAACTGCTCTAAGCTCAGATGGATGAGGTCATGCATTATTGATTCCATGTTTCATGTCTCCCAGGCTATCGAAGTGCAAAAACAAAACAAATCTGATTTTAATGGTTTTCTGATAGGAAACAATGCAACATTGGTGTTTCCTTTTTGCTATGGCGTTGAAGTCTTCTTGACAGGTTTTTTTTCCTTTGAATAAATTTGAAAGCTTTGAGGAAGCTAGAAATGTTGGATTTTGAGATTGCATTTAATCAAAGCACCTGATTTCTTGTTGCATTCGTTTCAGCAAGTCAAAGATGTCAGCTGAGTGCAAGACGCATGGGCCTCTTGTTGTCACATCATGGTAGAGCAAAAATGCTCTTACCTATCTGTTTTAGTCACAGGTATCAGATTCCTCCCTTGACACTTGGGAAAGTATTCAATGACGAAGATTGTTGCGTTGTACGTTTTTACGAAGGATTCATCAAAACTTGCTTCAGTTCCACCAAACTTCTGCCTTTGTGCCTTCAGTCGTGTCAAATTTCAGCCTTCCATCCACCACTTTTATTACGAGAGGACCTCTGCACCAAAGCTCAAATAGTTTATTTGACTTTTTATCAAGGGGAAAATGATATGGCATGGTCTCTTGTGGTTTTCACCAAGGCACATCAACAAAAGAAGACAAAAATGCCATCAAATTCCGCAACGTCGCTGACGGTAACAGTAACCACCGGCAACCGCAAGAATTGTGGACGGAGCAATACTATAACCATCCACAAGAGTATTGGCTTTTAAAGAAGGAGAATAGAAAATGATTTGTTGCTCTTTCATTTGCTTGGGTTGATTTTTCTGCGTATCGATTGTGATTGTCACATTGGGTTGATATTGGATTACCTGTCATTTGAGCTTCTCTGGTGTATTTTCCGAATGATCCATCAAAAAGTCGTGTCGTGGTCTTTCTTATCGGAGACGTTTTTCAGGACTCATCATCTCTCGTCTATGTGTACAATGACTCATTTTATGGCCGGTGAATTTGAAACTTGGATTACTTTATCACCTCTCTGGCGAATTGATTTCATATGCCTATTTCTTCACCAGGGTGTGTTTCAAAATTGGTCACCCAAGAAAATGGGGCAAAATTCAACTTTGAAATGATCACAAAGATTTGTGCCATTGATTTTCCAAACATCAAATAAGTAATCAATAATATATAGACCTTTAGCTATTACATGTAGTTTCTCCATCTGGGATGTACAGTGTACATTTATTTAGAGGAGGGTACCAAAAAATATTGAGCTTACCAGCAAAATCTATCGTTCTGTCCGACACCAAAACTATTTTCTGCTGTCAGACTTTAAAGGGCTAATAGGTCAATCAGTTTGCAGTGTCATAATTTAGAGTTCCATGATACCTAGATCTGACATGAATATTGTAGAGTTTCAGGAAACAGCCTGTCACCAGTAGACAAAAGAATGGTGAAATTTTTTGGGTGTCGGATGGAACACTTTTTGAAACACACCCATCATAGAATCATATTCGTTGTCCATTCACCAATCATTTCTAGAGACCTTCGCAACAATTTCATCAATAGACAATAACCGAGTGTGATAATAATCATGTCCTCCGACTGATATTCCTGGCCAACATCTGTGATCTCTCAGCCAAAGATTGCGACCCTTATTCTACTTATCCGTTCACGTGGATTAAGAAATTTCCTATAATGGGCACAATTTGTAGTGTTTCTCATTGTCATAGCAAATGGAGGGAATTGAATCTTGCATGGTAATGGAACGACATTCTTGTTAGGTGGAATCAGATCAAGAAATATTGCATGAAATAATTTCATTGTTTAACCCTTAAGCTGCGTTTACCAGACATTCGGAATGCGGTAAGGGACGCGGAATCCCCGGCGGAAGTGATATGTTGTATGCGAAAATGCATTGCATTTTCCGCTTCCGCGTTCCGCAATCCGCATTCCACCTGTCAGCCAAACGTAGCTTAACAGAAGTGAGATGGAATATGCTTTCCAATACACTACAGGGTGTCTTAGAAAAATGCTTTCCATTGATCCCTTAATGCCATGTTTGCACGAAAAACCATTTTCAAAAAAAATGGTGCTCAGTGATGCATGATCAGTGCCCATATGCATAAAACATCTTAAATGAAAATTTTCCCTTAATCTTTTGTTGGGAACAATAGATTACGGGAAATGTTTCACTTAAGATGTTTTATGCATAAGAGGGCCCAGAGGTACCGGAACAACCATCAAGGAATCATTGAAAACCACAGAAATGGGATGTACATGTAGTGTGGAGATCAATGCTGCTTTTCAATACAGGGTAGCCCAGGAAAACTGCTTTTCAATGATACCTTGATACCATGGCTGCAGCCCTGAAGGCATACTTCACTAAGCATGCTTGGCATGAAAAACATTTTCAAAGCAATGGTGCTCAATGATCCATGATCAGAGTACCTACGGTAATACCGTCAAGAAATCACTGCAAAGCACTTTGCATTGACTTTGGCAGTACATGATTACTGACATACAGGACACTGCTTTGTCAAATTTAATAGCCCTTATCAAGTTTTTTTTCTGGGACGCCCTGTAGAGCACAGCATAAATCCCTTTTGGTCTGTGTCCATCGAAGGTTTCTTTTCAGTGACCAAGAGGTGTGTCTCCCCTCCCTGGTAATTCTGGCCCATTCACCAAGTCAAAAATAAAGCACTATGCTTAAATATTGATGAAGTTCTGACGATAACTTGTTTACTTAAAACGTAAAAACTCTACATTGTAACCAAGGTTGTCATTCTGTGCTCAATTGAATATCAATGCATGCGCATAAAGTATGCATGCTTTACCAATAACTGTTCAATCAAAACTATAAAAATATCTATAAACCAATAATATTTCGATTGATGCATTGATTTTGCAAGTATAAGTTGGCGTTCTGCGGATATTCGATTGAGATCGCAACCATGTCATGTAGTTCGACGAAAGATTATTCGATATTGTATTTTTAATACCGTATGCAGTAAAGCACAGAGCAAGGCATGTACATGTAGAATCTGAAATTGTTTTATTTTTTGTAAACTCCTGATTCAATAAAAAATTTGTCGTCAAAACTCGTTCTTCTATTCAACGTTTTTTCATTGTTTCCACAAGCCGATATATACATGTTTGTACTTTGAATTGTCTGCATTGTTTCATTTTACTGTTCATTGTATATGCTGTTGTTCTTAACTTCAAATGGCATGAATGATACATAAGCTGTGTAGGCCAATGCCTGATTCATGCAGTTAGATAACAGAAACAATACATTACATCACTCCCTGCAGTTTCTCATTTATTTCAGCAATACTTTAAATATCAATGGAAAATATAGGTTGACATCACTTCTTTGTGAACATTTGACATCAACAGGAAGCGTTGATATCCAACATAAAGCACAAAGAACGCCACACAAAATGATATAATACGAAAAGTCATTTCCGAATTTTGCAAATTTTTGACCCCCACCTGGGTCGTCCTCAGGCACTTTCTAGTAGAGATTACAGAAAAAGAGTAATCTCTACTAGAAAGTGCCTGAGGAAGACCCTGGTGGGGGTCAAAAATTTGCGAAATTCGGGGACGACTTTTCGTATTATCAACAGGAAGCGTTGCATGTTTATCTCTTGTTCTCATGTGTCAAAAGAGGGAGTTGTCCAGACAGCATTATAGCACTTCTTACCACACTCTTCATCTGAAACGGGGCAAAGTGCTGCACCCTCTAGTTGCTCCAAAAAAAACACCATCCTAATTGCATCTTCTTACTTTATAACCTGATGTTTGTTGTGAACAACATCAAAGCAACATTTTTTTCCGATAAACTTTTCAATGAATCAACTCTCCTCTTAATCTATTCAAGTAAAAGTAATTACCCTATTATATTGGCCCATTTAGCAAGGTTCGCTAAACTGATGGTTTCATTTCTTACGTCAAACAGCAACGGCGTCAAATCAGGTAAATAATGTTATACATATTCTGTTCTTTATTGTTTAGTGTCTTTTTGATTTCACACTCCATCAGTTTTCTGTTTGATTTATCAGTTGCGTTCATCGAGGCGATTTTGATTACTCTTCGTTTCTCTCATTGCATTTCAAATTCAGTTTTGAATTTCAATTTGAAATGTTCTCGTAAACTTGCTTTTTTGCAAGTGATGGTGAAATATTTGAGGAATTCTTGCCAGGCAACATTTCTTAGGTTAGTGCAACTTCTTCAATAGCTTTTGGTTGAACTGTACAGTACAGTACTTCTGGCAATGAAGTCATTTGGTTGAACATGATAAAAGTACGTCCTCAGCTCTGGTTGGTCTTGGTACTCACTTCAATTCTGTTTTGTATGGCAAAGGTCAGCGCAATTTGGCTAAGAGTATGGCAATGTTTATTTGGTGTTGCATGCTTTATTTACCTAGATTTACTCTGGTTTATGACTGGAATACATTGGCACAAGATTTTGCTAGGTATTGAGAATCCTCTGTCTGGTTATGCCAAAAGATGCCAAAGGCTGGGAAACATTCAGTTTCCAAATTGATGTACATGTAGGTTTGTTTCCACCCAACCATGTGGAAGGCTAAGGTGAAGCTGATATGGTGCCAATCATACTAGAGATTGACCCTTTAAGATGAGCTAACAAACTAGTACTTTTCTACCAGAAGCCTGTGACCTCCAATTATTGTCTATTTGTAGTTGCACGGCCTCCTAATTCCCAGCCATTTCTTTTCCTGCATTATCACAGCAAATTGAATTGTGTGGCAAATTGACCATACATGATTTGCCAGGTAGAGACTGATTGAAGCTAATGGACTTGGGACGCTGCTAGGAGACAGAAACTCTCGGGCTGATGCTGTCCCGTTTTAGGAGTATCAGATGGGGTGAAGACCGTGGATGCTGTTTTGTGTCCAAAACCTTTCACTTCAGTGTTGTCATGTCCAGTGTCAGTGGCAGTAGTAGTAGTTGTAGGGTGGAAAGAATGGTGGATTTGAGATTTCTACTACATGTATGTAGTGTTGCCTACGTTTGTCAAGAGTCTTTGGTGTCAGTATTTGAGATTTCTACTTTATGTATAGTGTTGCCTACGTTTGTCAAGAGTCTTTGGTGTTAGTATTTGAGATTTCTACTATGTAGTGTTACCTACGTTTGTCAAGAGTCTTTGGTGTCAGTATTTGAGATTTCTACTATGTAGTGTTGCCTAAGTTTGTCAAGAGTCTACGGTGTCAGTATTTGTTTGCGTAGGGGTTGTTCTCGCGCTGTGGGGTGGTTGATGTGGGATGCAGTTGGATCGCACAGAAAGTCCTATAGTGCTTAGCCTATTGGCGGTTTGGTTAATTGGAAAATGCATTATAACTGCCAATAGGCACCGGTAGCATTATCGGACTTTCTGTGTGGTCAGCCCTGATACTCAGTTGGTAAGGAAGACATCAGAGCAATAATTTCCATCTTCATCTCTAGAATGTGTTCCTGTATAACTATGTGTCAACCGTACTTGACAACTCACATGAGTCCATGAAATGGACAAGCGCAGTGCTCATCCTATGAGATCATCATCAATGCTACTTCCTTGGAGAGAGCTTTGAGTGAATTCTTCTGTGTTTCATGCATCAATGCTATTTACATCAGAAGTTGAGACTGGCGAAAAAAACTTCGGTTAATCATATCTATCTGATGCGGATTGATATTGTGTTCTCCGAAACTGACTCATCATCAAGAACAATACTTGCTTTAATCTTTTTCTCGCATTGTTGCTTATCGCATGCATGTCCGATAAATTCTGGGAAACACGGGTATGGTATTTCCGTACACGTAAATGATTGTATAGTTGTTGTCTCTTACAATTACACCCCATTAAACCAGGATTCTATAGCTACGATATCTATTTCATTTTCGCATGACTGCAGAAATTACTTGTTTTGGGACTTACATGTAACACGTCATTGCAAAAAAGAAGCAATTGGTTTCAGTGTTACACTTAAAGGGAGACTCCACTCATTGTAACTTTTGAATTTTTATCAATCCATGGAGACTATTGCCACGAGTTGTGATGTCACTAGTATCAATAGGTAGATGACCTTTGTAGTGAATGAGCTAATACTGCAACTGCCCAGGCCTATTGGTTGTACCTTCATAAATATGCATTGAGCACATATGACATCACATGTGCTGTGCAATGGTCCCCTTGGGATGCAATTAAAATACTTAACATGATGAGTTTGCTGATTAAAAAAGAAAAAGACATGTTTCAGATATCAATGAATTTGAATGTATTAACGATATTTCAAAAATTCAAAATTTTTCGCAATGAATGGGAGTCTCCCTTTAACTCATCTACCCCCTGAGACCAGCAGACGTCATCTTCTGTCTAAGTTTTCTCGCATCCTATGGAACTAATCTTAAAATATTTGAAGAAAATATTTGAAAAAAGGTTGTTCCCATCAACCATCTGAAGAACATTTCTTCAAATTCTTTCCAATTCATTCCCAAAGATTTTAGAAAACTTCAACAGAAGGTACTGCCAGCTCAAACCTGGGGAGAGATGAGTTAAGGAGAGCTCAACTTGGAAGGGTCAAATTATCACTGAAGCAACAGTTATGGTAATCGCCTAAAGTGTAGACATACATCAGTCGGGCAAAAATCAATGGCCGTGACAGCAGTTTGATGAAAATCAGCATGCGACAGTCGGGTGATGTATCAGACATGATCGTCAAGGACAATGTCATTCAGCTACACGACACTAGTATCGTACATTATCTGGCATGCCTTCACATTCTATATTTTAACCCCTTAAGAGATTTGTAAGAAAATCAGCCATCTGTCAGGGACATGTCACACAGTCATACAGCTGGATGACATACATGTAGATGTACATGTATGCGAATTCCTAGCATACATCCACTGCCAACTGCAACTGGATGTCATGCTGCCACCTCTTCCTTAATTTCCATTTATTCTGATGATGTTCTGTGAACTCATACATTTTGATAGTTTTCTGTGCTTCGAATATACAACTCTAACCTCTACTTCACCTTAACCTGTGGTTTACAGTAGCGTATTTTTCTCAACAGCAGCGACGACAGACGGAAAGAAACTACATTAAGATTAGCATCACTGCCGATGGCAGCAAGGCAGTAAAATTAAATCTTCCTGAAGCTAATCAGATAATCAAATTAGGATTGGGCGTGTTGATGACAAATGGTAACGCAATAACTTGTTTAACCCTGTACTGTATCGCAATAGCGTACTTCAAGCATTCAGCAGTTGAGTTGTCCAGCTTATCAAATTTCAGCAGTTTTTGGTTGGCTTGCAATCACTCAGCATTATTCTTAAAGGGCCCTAGAGGCAGCTTGCGATAGGCTACTGTTAGTACAGTAATTACATCACAGGTGGCGCCAGCAGTTGAGAAAGAATTCGAAATTGGGCCCAGTTGTTGACATAGAGTGCCAGCAACTGAGAAGGAATGAAATTGGGCCCAAATGTTGACATAGAGTGTCAGCAACTGAGAAAGAATGAAATTGGGCCCAAATGTTTACATACAGTGCATTCACTTGGAATGAATGTCACAGTTACAGTACGTTGCACAATTGACCTCCCTTCCGCGCCGCGCACCACCTGCGTACCACATGCAGCATCATTCACGTACCGAGGACGTGGCGCGGCGTCATGGAAGGCATGCAGTGAAGACGTAACGTCATTCACCCGACGTTACGCAACAGAGACGCGTGACGTACCCGTTCCATACGCGATGAACTGAAGGATACCTTCCGCGCCACGTCCGTGGAAGGTACGCGGAGAAAGGGAGGTCAATTGTGCAACATACTGTAGATCCTTATACCATTTATTTGGTCGAATATAACCGTAGTGGGAGCTGCCTCTAGGCTTGGTGGGGCCCTCCAAACAGTCGCCAACCCTTGAGGAAATCGACCCAGCTTCCATAGAAGCTTTGAAAATACTGTGGTTTACAGTATTGATGATATTCTGCGTATTCCTCTATGAGGGAGAATATACTTTTAAGTGAGACATCATGCAATGGTCCAATTATTGAACCTCAGCTGGGAGAAAATAGTCTCTGAGATGAAATTGCATGACTTTAGTTTGTTTGATGGGA
The DNA here is from genome assembly GCA_002633025.1 of Notospermus geniculatus. Taxonomy (NCBI): domain Eukaryota; kingdom Metazoa; phylum Nemertea; class Pilidiophora; order Heteronemertea; family Lineidae; genus Notospermus; species Notospermus geniculatus. The sequence goes on along the minus strand of NMRB01000123.1, from coordinate 547,991 downwards.
GCAATCATGAGGTCTGGGAAATCAAATCAGGCGTGGGGTATGGGCAAAACGTATTAGAGAAAGATGGGCTATCATTAGATATATATGTATGAGGAAAACTGGTGATGATATGAGGTGGTTTAAAGGGAGACATCCGAAAGATATTGCCCGGCAGGCACTAGTTGTTTTTGTTTTGATTAGCGCACAGCGCCGTCTTTTAATCCACGGTGACACTACGCTATGGCACAGGCCTCTAGAGAGCTGTCAGTGAGTTTAGAACACGTATCTAACCAAACAAACACTATTTTGTAAAAAACACACCCCGAGCTCACGAATTCGTGAGCGCAGGGTGTGTTTATAGATGTGTGTTTTTTAGACACATTTGGTTAGGTACGTGTTCTAAACTCACTGATAGCTCTCCAGGGGCCTGTGGCATAGCGTAGTGTCACCGTGGATTAACAGACGGTGCTGTGCGCTAACCAAAACAAAAACAACTAGTGCCCGCCGGGCAATATCTTTCGGATGGTCTCCCTTTAACTGTTTGAAGTCGCCTGGTTCACTCAAGGCATCTTGAGATGAAAAAACCAAGTACACATCACTTTGCAGTTCCGTGGATTTCACGTTCTGGCCTGAAGCACCCTTAGTTGAACACGAAACCGATGACATTCATCTGAAATTTCTGTATTTGAGGTACATGTATGTTTATCGAACGTTTTAAAATTGCCCTATTGATGGTAAGTGCACCATCATCAATTTTCAAGTGACTGCGTGCAACAAGAGACAAGCATTTTGACTAACAAAATAATTTCCTGAAGGGACTGCTTGTACCTTGGCATTTCCTCAGTCTACTTGATCTTCCAATTCAAAATTCAATGACTTTTTACAATCTCGCTTCGTAATCCTTTGAAGTGAGCTGAGAAAAAAGCACAAACCCGTGATCCCAAGATACAAACAATTGTTTCTGCGAGATCAACGATCTCGATAATGTATCGGAGATAATAATACCCTTTGTGTGTTGGCATCTCTTTGATGTCTAAAGTTCAAAGCGTGTCATCCAGGTTTCGTACAAATAAAGTTTTGGAGAATTAAATTTCCCTTGTTCAAAATGACTTTATTTATGTAATTTTGTATTATTTTGTGCTGTATTTTGCTTTCTTCTCACTTTTATCTCGCAGGAACTGACGGCAAACTTTCATTGAAAATTTTTGACAATAATTTAAAAGTCAAGAAACACCTCAAAGGTATCTGGAACTGGCATAAAGAATTTGAAAATTTGAAACCACTTTGCTCGCTCCATCACCGGATACCTTTGTGTGGCAACAGAGGGAGCTGATTATTGTCTCAGGATGGCTCTGCCAAACTGGGGTCTTTTGCCTTCTTCGTAAGTGCAGCATAGACCGTTCTCAAATTGACGTAAACGAGAAATCTGCGGACTTCTGCCGAAATCTCAACCATAACCTCGGTCTGAAACTGATGTGACGCAGACAACCCCATGACAGTAACGTCGAAGACGTTGCGTCAGACTCGACCATTGCTGAATTATGGGTGGCGTCACGTCAGCTGGTTTCAGATCGAGGTTATGGTTGAGATTTCAGCGGAAGTGCACAGATCTGCGAATTTGAGAATGGTNCGGTAGGATACATACAAAGACGGAAATCAAGAGTCCATGAATATTGTGTATTTTGGTTTCGTTCTGTTGTTTTTATTGAGATCGAGACGTTTGTTTCCGTTGGATCTGAAACGATATGAATGCCTTGTCCATAATATACTCCTACTACACCGACCTCACAGATGGCGCTACGAACGCCTGTGGACATTTGATCTGGCCTAGGCCTATCAGCCATGTCGACGGTGCCTAAAACCTAACTGACCCATACACGAAACACAGGAGGCCATCAAAAGTTAGCTGGCTGTGAGCCTAGTTGTGTTACAAATCTAGATCGACGTAGGCTAAATGCCACAGATATTTTCATAGCTGCTGTTTATTTTGCCAGCACGATAGCAAAATGGCTTATATTCGTTTTCGAACAGCGATTACACATGACACCAGTGGTGACGTCACAGATCCAGCGAGCGATATGGGCTAAATTCGTTTTCACGCAGCTTCGTCGCTCAAAATAATTGATACCCCAGTTGATGACGTCACATGTTCATCGCAGGTTAACAAAAAACGCTTCTAACTCATCACTCGAACCCGTTTTGGACAAATTTTCACATTGGTTCCCTTCAGAATTGTGATACACACCGATCCTGTACGGTTTAAACGCCTGTCTTACTCCTGCGAATTCAGTATTAGGTGACAAAGTTTCAGGCGAAAATCCGCCTCCAAGGCCAAAATGATAGACTGTGAAACGAATAGGTAATTAGCAAGCTTCGCTGATTTGCCGCTACGCGGCGGTTGGTTTCCTTGCGTCTAGTGGGGAAGACGTGAAGGATTTCCCAACATTGTCATGGAATGGTGCAAGGAAAATTTCAGCACCTACTTTCAGCTTCTTTGGAATTCTCATCAAGAGTATCCATTTCTCTTGGACAGAGATGTCCAATGTCTCCTTGGTTAAGCCGTGTTCACACTGGCAGCACGGTGTGATGCGAAATTTTTCACGCCTGATCGCTCCCTTTAGCCTATAGCTGTTCACACTTGCGGTGCGACGCGATGCGGTAAGAAGCAGTAGGACGCGACGAGTAATTTTCACCAGCCCCGATCCCTCCCGCAGTATTACTGCATCTAATCGCCTGACGCGTGAGGATGACCACCACGCCATGCCGCACTGTGTCAAAACTGATGCCGCTTGGCGATTTTTTTCAACGCATCGCACCACATCACACCGCGCCGCCAGTGTGAACAAGGCTTTAGCCAAGCTAGATGCATTACATAATCGCTCATCTTTTGAAGACATGTGCCTTTTCTCTGGAGACTTCAAGACCTCATCATGGTAAAAATACAACCTTAGAATTACATCGTGGACCCATGTGCCATGACTTCGTGATACATGTATTTGTTCATAAGTCAGAATGACTGCCAAATTTAAATTGACTGATGGAGACTTCTCACAAACATGATGCCCCCCCCCCCCCATCCCCATTGATTCTACTGAAGTGTTCTCACGAGCTTGAAGACGTATGCAATTAGTTGGGAAGATGAATTATTGAGTATGATGTCTTGCCTTTACGGATGTTGTCTTCCACAGAGTAAACAAGTTTGTGGGTTGAAATGAATTCAAGTGATAAAGAATTTAAACTTTTATACCACGAATAGAGGAAATTTATAATCTGGTTTTGGTCTATTGGGTACTTCTCAGTGATTAGAGGCAAAAAAATTTGACACCGTAGAGAGGAAATACATGTACTTGTGTATATCGTGGTCCAAGTGAATTAGGTGCATTAAAGTTTGATGAAAGATTTTACACTGCTGATGGTTGTGGTTGGTGGAGGTTTGCAAACCCTTGAGTGGCTTATACTTCAGTTGTATGGAAAACGAATAGTTGGTCATTCGTGGTACAGGTTTACTATACTATACTGACCTTTGAGGAAGCTGCCAAACAGGGAGCTTATTCACAAAGCATACTTAGAGTTGCGCATTCGTAGCGTCCTGGTTGATGCACAACAGCTCCTGGAATTCTTAACTGACTCTCTCAATGTCTTACTGCTGAGAATGAAGAGACCTATGTTGCCAATGACAAGGTTGTCCCTGACATGACTGAACGACATGGCTTGCTAACCAATGACCAAATTTGTCCCCGGCGTTGTTGAACGGCATGGTTTGTTATTATACAGGGTCATTCTGTCATTACCCAGTTACGATACAATAAATTTCATTACTTCGACATGCCATGTACACTTCTCTCTCTGCATCTATCACTTAGCAGCGATTGCCAGTCAACAAATCCAAACATCGACTCTACAAGGCTTAGCGTATTCTATGAAACCTCTTCGACGATCAGGGGCAGTCCGACTGTAGGAAAATCAAATCCGGAAGATGTCAATTCTTCTTCATCTGACCTTAATTTTGCATCAAGTGCATCGGCAATTCACTAGCCCCTCAAATAGTGCAACTCTTCACGAACCCTACAAGCTTTTTTCAGAATGAATCCAAGAAAATTATCTTTGGCCAGCAAAATGCCAAAAATGATGCTAGTTTATTTGACTGTAGCGATCCTTCCGAGTGATTGACTATCAAAATAAGTCAATATGTGGTGTTTGGATATTCTTGAGTGCAAACATTTTGAACAGCAATTCCTCATGGGAATGTATTGGATAATGTCAGAATCCAGTGAATTGACTGTAAGATTTGCTGTCTTCAGTCTGTTTTTGCTTCGATCGTGAAAGAATTTGGATTACCCAGGGGTGGATGTATGCCATGTTGGCAGTTTTCACTCCTGAATGGAGTGCCTTTCAGCCGTAGAGAAAGGGTATCAGAATAGCTGTCATTGTGACGCAGTGGTAGCAACAGTGCTGTGATTGTCTCCAAAGATGCAGTCCTGGATACAGGGAAATAAATCCACCGTCTGTGAGCCGATTGAAATAAATTGGTAACTCTTGTTTTATAGTGCAGGTTATCTCATGAAGCTCATGTTCCTTCCAGGGTTATATCTAGGATTTCAGAAGGGCACGGTGCAAACTTTGTGAAAAGGGCACTTCATGCTATACAAGGGCACTTTCCATTCGCGATGTAATGGAATTTGAGAAGCTTGTCAGTCAACAGCCAATTTAAGCCACTTTCTAAGGCTCCAGTTCCATAGAGTTCACGTTTACACATTTCACGCGCCACGCTTCACCGACGTTTTCCTTTCGTTCCTCGATTCAGCGCACAACGAGACACACATTACCTGTCCTGTGGCATGCTTTCTCCGAGGAACGAAAGGAAAACGTGAAGTGTAACGCGAGAAAAGTGTACACGTGAACTCTATGGAACTGGAGCCTAAGGTGATGTGACCAAAAGGGACCATGGCAGAGGGTCTGGGGGTACCGGGTACTAAAATCTTTAAAAAAATTTTTTTTAGGGGCATGGCGCCCTAGGGGGATAAAAAAGGGCACAGTGGCACCCCTTTTAGCGGCCCGGCGCAGCGCCGCTCTAAAATGGCCTAGATATAACCCTACCTCCAACAACATTTTAAAAAAATGTTGAATACACGTACTATTACCCAGTATTTGGAGAGTTAGCTGCACATGACACTCTAGTATCTGAACTAAGAGCTGTTCTATTGTGTCCCTATTGTTATAGGGGGCACATCCATTGGCCATCCTGTAGAGTTCATATCAAAATGACACTTCCTTATGGTACAAAGGAAACGTATTGGTTGTCCATCCTTTTGCTGAAAAAAGTTAGCCATGCCAAAGTGCTACTGCCCTATTCTGGGACTGAGCAGTGCGTCATAAATCCAGACCAGGATATGGGTCATTTGGGAGGTTTTTTTTCACGGCACACCCTGTGAATCCAGTAGGGGCCACTTATATGACTACTCCTCTCTCCAACTGATCATCTTCCTCCTGATAATGAGGATCAACTGTGGCTGTTAATGAAATGATTAGTAGCTTAGTCAAGGGCTGGTTCATTGTGGATGTCAGAGATGACAGATTAGTGGTGAGAGCGAGGGTCATGCTTGGGTCAGAAAAACACTTAACCCTCCCACTACTGTAAACCCCTAGATTCCTCTACCCCAACCAACAAGAAACCATGGATAGTTCCTTTACATATGGTGTTAGGTTTTAGGGAAGTGCAGTGTGAAATTTTGGTTGGGAGTGCAGATGCAGTCGTCGGTGAATGCAAGATGTCCTCCAGTCCAGCAATGTCAGCTTTCACAGCCCTGAAATGTCGACTGTTACAGCCGTGAAATGTCGGCTGTTACAGCCCTGACATGTCGGCTGTTACAGCCCCGAAATGTCGGCTGTTACAGCCCCGAAATGTTGGCTGTTACAGCCCTGAAATGTCGGCTGTTACAGCCCCGAAATGTTGGCTGTTACAGCCCTGAAATGTCGGCTGTTACAGCCTTGAAATGTCATCTGTTAGAGACCTAAAAAGTTGGCTGTTATGGCGTAAAATGTCGGCTCTGATAGCCCAGAAATATTGGCTGTTATAGCCCTGAATTGTCAGCTTTTACAGACCTGAAATGTCAGCTGTTATGGACCTGAAATGTTGGCTGTTACAGCCCTCAAATGTCAGATGTTAGCCCTGAAATATCGGCTGTAACATCCATGAAATGTCAGCTGTTGCAGTTCTAAAATACAGGCTGTTACAGCCTTGAAATGTCAGCTGTTACAGACCTAAAAAGTTGGCTGTTGTGGTCTTAAATGTCGGCTCTGATAGCCCAGAAATATTGGCTGTTATAGCCCTGATTCGACAGCTGTCACAGCCCTGAAATGTCGGCTGTTACAGCAAAGAGGAGGGAGAGGACTTTAATTGATGATGATCAACCAGTACATAAAGTGCCATAATCTGTTGAACCTCCATAGATGGTGAGAAGCCGAAGGCAAGTATCAGCTCACCCCTCGTCATTGGCTATTATGCAGGGTATTTCATTCCTCTCAAAAGGATAAACAGGAGAATATTCTAATCCACGCACTCAGGAAATACCCCCCTCATCATCCGACAATATCTCACTCATGTGAAACACAAGATCCCATTCACATGAAACTGGAACGCATCAAGTTTTCGCATTCAAGGAGCACTGCAGGTTCAAAAACACTCAGCTCCCATTGACAAGCAAGTAAAGGTGTAAAGTTCCATCATTGAGTGCATGTCGAGGGGTACATTGTAAATTTCAACTTGTGTGAGTGGTCACAGTGAGTTCAAGCTAACAAGTCGATTTCATCCTGTCTGGTCTCATGGATCTTTCTCTGGATATTCAACAGGTGTTGACATTGGCTGATATTGATAAAAGATAGCAAATGCTTTTACTTCGGGTTTTGCAGTACATTTACACTGGACGTTGCTGTGCAAATCTCAAGTAAAAGCATTTGCTAGCTTTTATGAATACTAGCCATTGACTGGATGGGGTGTAGACAAGTGAGTTACTAGTAATACTTGGATAGAAATTGGCAATCATGCGTCCTAACCTCAGAACGAGTCGCCCTCTCTGAACTGGTGCCACATGAAGAATGGACCTATAGAAAGGACTGAACCATAGCTTCAGAAGTGACAGTGCTCAGACGTCCATTGGACCACTCTGGCCCAAGCCACTAGTTGGAGAATTGAGGTGGAAGAAGCTGAAAGCACTCATGTCTATTGTATACTGCATTTATTGTCCCACTGTAAGCTACAGTATGTCAAAATTAATGGGAAATTCTTGGTCTTTTGCTCCCACTGTGAGCTATGTAGTCTTTTGTACTGTCTCACTCTGAGCTATATCAAAATCAATGGGAATTCTTAGTCTTTTGTATACTGTCCCACTGTGAGCTGTGTCAAGTTGAAGGAAATTCTCAGTCTTTTGTATACTGTCCCACTGTGAGTTACATGTATATCAAATTCAATGGGAATTCTTAGTCTTTTGTATACTGTCCAGTGTGAGCTGTGCCAAGTTGTTAGGAAATTCTAAATCTTTTGTATTTGTCCCACTGTGAGCTACTTGTACATCAAAAGTCAATGGGAATTCTTAGTCTTTTGTATACTGTCCCACTGTGAGCTACATGTGTATTAAAAATCAATGGGAAATCTTAGTCTTTTGTATATTGGCCCACTGTGAGCTACTTCAAAATCAATGAGACATTCTTAGTATTTCATATATTCCAGGTAATGTGAGTAACTCCAAAAACAATCTCCCAAATTGATCCCAAAGGTGGAAGTCACTTTTTCATCTCCGCGGCATGTATTTCCTATTCGTGTCTCGAGAGATATTAATGCAATGACCACTATTTGCTTGATCTTTTTATGTGATAATGTACGTAGGGTTATTCAGTTTACAATATGTTTTATCTGTGTGATGGCGCTGGACCAGTCTATTGATCATATAGAAGGAGGATTTAAGGTTACCAACACCATCCAATGGTTTCATGTCTGATGTTCACAGTCTTAGTGGCCTCTAGTACTTGATGGATTAACGTCTTGTTTATAGTAATTATTCTTGACAATATATTCAGCTGCAGAGTTGATTTATTTGACATATGTCATTTATTTCACAGCTGATCAAAGTGTGTATTGAACTGTCCTGAAATATCTGATAAAATATCAGCTTCCCTTGAGGATGATGATGAGCTGGGCCTGGTCAAAAGTTCAGTTAGGGAAAAGTTGAATTGAGGGAGGGGTTTAGGCCCCTTAGGGCCTTGTCTGTCTCTGAAAGAGGGATTACAGTGGCACGTCTCTTTCAAACTTTTCTGACATTAATCTTCACGACAAAAAGCCAAAGAAGCAATTCCAATCCTGAATTATCCATGCTTAAAAGAAGAGAGTGAATTTCTTCAACTGATGCTGCTATCTGATGAATGAACCAGAATTATTCGCTCATCGACCAATGCAACACTCCTAATGAAACGACAGGCCATCCGATTTCTGTGTTATTGGATTTTTGTGTGCGGGAAAGATAAGATTTTCATTTTGCCGAGGAATTTGGGTCAAGTGATCCACTGATATCTATCTTTTCATTCGAAGAATCTTAAGAAGTGTCTTCTCGACTGTTTCGTACTTTGATTGATTGTAGATGGATTATGGTACAAATCCTCCCTCCGTAGAGTGCGTCTATCCGTAGTAGTACAGCTTCTTTTAGCAGACGTACATTTGTAATCCCCATGCCAGACAGCAGGCAAACAGCCTTCCTCATGTGACAACTGACCTTCTCAGCAGATGTACATGCACATACACATACATGTAGGCCTAGTCCTTTCAGCTGCTGAGCAAACTGCCCTGACCCGAGAGGATCTAAGGTCCAACTCCCTGATCATCTATTTGTAGTAGTACAGCCTCTCTTTTAGCAGACGTACATCTGTAATCCCCCATACAGCAGGCAAACAGCTTTCTTCAAGTGACAACTGACCTTATCAGCAGATGTACAGCTGTACGTGTGTACATACACGTAGTCCTTTCAGCTGCTGAGCAAACTGCCCTGACCCAAGAGGATCTAAGGTCCAACCTCCTGGTCGTCTATTTGTAGTAGTACAGCCTCTTTTAGCAGACGTACGTACATCTGTAATCCCCCATGCCAGATAGCAGGCAAACAGCCTTCCTCAAGTGACAACTGACCTTCTCAGCATGTTGTCCTTTCAGCTGCTGAGCGAACTGCCCTGACCGGAGAGGATCTAAGGTCCAACCTCCCTGGTCATCTACTGTAGTACAGCCTCTTTTAGCAGACGTACATCTGTAATCCCCCCCATGCCAGATAGCAGGCAAACAGCTTTCTTCAAGTGAGAACTGGCCTTCTAAAGCAGATGTAGGCCTACGTACATTTAGGCCTACATACATTGGCAGACACTCCTGGCTGATGGACATCCCCCCCACGACAATCACCCTGTGCCAATTTGTAGAAGGAATGAGTACTCTTGACTGCACTATGTAGGTAAAAGTGTTAAAAAGGAACAATGACTTAGAAAACTGTTCAAACAGTTCATCTCGTCAATATTGACACCGTACCTGCATGTTACTCTGCCATAAAGGTGAGCCGAGATTAAAACACCTATCATATCGTTTCGACACATTCTTGATAAATCAATGACGATTTACGCCTGCATGGTGAATAGCGATACCTCGATCCTTCGCATGTGTTCTGATTACCAAAGAGGACAACGACAATGAGTCCTACGACGATGCAGGCTAATTTCAGGGATCAGAGTGTCTGATGAGCATTGGAGGAATAGGGCTGTTGGGCATGACATGATCTGTGTCAGTTTGGGAACTATGCTGCCGATGGGAAGTGTTGTAGTTCTACATGTAGTCTGTAACACACCCAGTTTAATGTATGGGTAAATATCACCAAAAATCTGTATCTTAAACTTTTTCAGCCCTAGGCGATTTTTCCGCCGCGACTCCCAGATCCCAGGCGATTTTTTTGAGAAGAAAAAAAACTTCAAAATTTAAAAAAACACTACTTTGCCAATCTTATATTGTAGAAAATTGGGTTTCGGGGTGGACGGATATACTCGTCCACAGGATTTGAGAATGATTTTGGCAAACGGATATATCCGTCCGTAGGGCTGAAAGAGTTAAAGCGGATTGTTCGCTTCTGTCCAAAGTGAACCAAAAATAATAAAACAACCTGTTTGATTCGTAACAACAACTGGTAAATGCATTGCGACGGCTGCTCCGGAAACTGTTCTGTGGAATATTTGACTGGGCGCAAATAGTCCACTTTAAAACAATATCTTTAAAAACATACTTGTTTGAATATGACTGTAGGCCTATCATTTCGTATGCTTATATCAACAAATGCCTGTGGTTATACTTTATTCTAAGTCTATAGTTATAACTTTGGTTACTTCACAAAGCTTCAACTCTTTGATCCATTTGGTTATTCTCTTGTTGGGAATCTTTCATGTTTCGTTCTATTTGTTGCTGAAGAAATCAAAGAGTACACAACGAGCCTATGATCACGAGGTTGTGTCGGGGATGGACTTATTGATTTGGAAATAACTTTGTAATTTACAAGTGATATTGATACTGTTGTTGTTACCGTAGCGACTCTGTTTATTTGTGTAGGGTCTTTAAAGTTCAGAGGTAGAAAATTATAACTGATGGAACCAAATCAAAAGGTGAATTCTCTTGAATTAATAATACTAAAAAATCTTTAATCCTATTTAATGGTACCTGTAAGTTTTTCTCAATAACGTCAGATTTTTTGGAAATTTTCTCCAGATTTAGGTTTGTATAATCTCATTGTTTGATGAGAAAAGTTAAAGTTTATTAGTAGAAAAAGAACTATGTACCAGTAGGTATGACGTAAGAGTTTTGTACCAGTACCTCAGACTTTTGAGTGGACTTCGTGAAGTTTCTGCCCTGTTGCATGGTGATGAACTGGTATCTTTTATATGTACATTGTGATAAAGGACACTTCTTTTCATGACTACATCCAAAGTTGTGGGATAGGGCAAATGTAAACTCCCTACGCAGTTGTGTACCGCGCCCCCTTCGGTTTACCCACTCTCCACAACTGCTCAACTTCGTGAAATTCGCCGCGTTCGGTCAACAGATGGCGCTGAGAGAGTCCACCAATGAGAGCACCGAACAACCGGTAACCAAGCTGGCCTGAGACACTTTTTCATTGGCCGAGCGGTTCGTAGCCATGGTAGCACAAGAACATCCGTTGCCAACGGGCCAAGGAGTTCTGAAAGCAGCGTGCTGATAGGCTGTAAAATTCGCGCCAGGCCCTGACGCCATCTGTTGACCAAACGCGGCGAATTTTACGAAGTTAAGCAGTTGTAGAGAGCGAGTAAACCGAAGGGGGCGCGATCCACAACTGCGTAGGGAGTTTAGGGCAAATGCTGTTGGACTGTTGGGTGGCAGCCTTGAAATACAATGTACACTGAATTACAGTAGATTTTACAGAAAAGTGCCTGAAGCAGTCTCCAGAACTATATTCTGTAAAATTTACTAATGATATTGCCATAGATTTGCGGAGCCTTACGACACTTAGAATGGATACCAATGCTTTTGTGTTCATTCTAGTTTCTCTGTTGGAGGAGAAGTTGCCCGACTAACTTCAGTATATTGCCTATGAATTTACAGAATAGTTCCTGGAGACTGCTACAGGCATTTTTCTGTAAAATCTACTGTATTTTTTAACAATGTAGGCTATGTCTCTGGAAAGCTTGACGAATTAAAAGAAACCATGTCCTGGTCTCTCTTGCTTTTATATTGAAGCAGCCTTCATTCCAGGATCAACAGAACTTGAAAATAAATGTCAAAAGGCATGCAAATTCTACCTTTCATAGTTTGTTTCCAACACAAAAGATGTTTTTATCAAACATATTTTTACATCACAACATCAGATTCACTTTCACATGTTTGTTTTTTTCAACTCCCCTCTGATCTCTTTGCTCTGATGAAAGATATTGCAAAAATCGAACTGCCGGTAAGTTTTACCACCTCCAGTTTTGATTTTTTTTCCACTGAAATATCTGGTTTTGACAGCAATTGGTGGAGACAGGGTTTCCACCAGAGGGTACTTTGGGTACTGAAAAAGTACCTTTGGAGAAGGAAGGGTACTTTTCAGTACCCTCAGAAATGTGTGAAAACTTGTTGGTAAAAATAGAAACATAAAAAAATTTCATAAATTTCTTTATCAGTACCCTAAAGGAAATCCGGAGGAAACCCTGGGAGAGGATATGTTACATTTGATCTTCTTTTGGAAACTGGCACTTGTGCATCATCATGGTGGACTGTAGGCCGATGAGAGGAGAGGTCCATCAACAAGTTTATAAAGTTCATTAAAAAATGAATCTTTGTTTCTTTACAGTTGGTCAGTAAATGCAAGTAACTTTCCTACTTGAGGCAAATGGTGGTGTACAGTAGTGGTTCGGGCCTCCGACTAGTGGTCAGTGCAGAGGGTCCCGGGTTGGAATCCCACAGGGCGTGAGACTTTGGGCAAGTCTCTTTGCCTCACTGGCCTCTCTCCACCCAGGTATATAAATGGGTACCGGTCGGAAATGCTCGGATTGTAGCGCTGAATGTGCAGCTCATCTGAGTTCTGCTGAAAGGTTTAAGGATAGACGGGGTTAAAGTGTAAAGTTGGATGACGCCTCTACCGTTGTTGATTGATATCAGACTATAAACCTAAACTTTAACTTTGACTTTAAATGATTTGCTGCTAAACTTTCATTGAAGGATGGTAATGTGAAAGTTTTGGCAGTTGCCAAATCGTTTAAACTCATGCCCAAGTTTGATTCATCATTGTTGCAATGGCGTTGTAGCTCATTGCATCTAGAGTTTTCTGCATGATTAACATAACAAAATAATTATAGGAATGCCATACACATGACATATTTACAAAAATACATTCGAAAGGCAACCTAATTCAGTCCCGTATTTGAATCTGACCTGATCATTAATCAACTATTCCATCACTGCGACTTGATATTGTAAAAGCCATAATTATTCTACGCCCTGGACTGAATGCCGTCTCGAGGTATCATGACATATATTTATCAAATCTGATCATGTAGCCATGCGAAACAATCCCATGACAAATATGGAGTAACTGATATTGTATATAATTATAGCTGTCACAGAATAATCGGAGAATTTAAATGGAGTACAAGAATATCACAATTAAATTCTCGATTTGTATCATCATGATAATGATTTGTTGTTTTTTGAGGTGTTGTTTTTGTATGGGGTCATCTTTTGTGTGGGGACCCCCAGGGAGGAAACATACCTTTGCATGAGAACCTTTTGTTAAATGTTATTGTTAATTGGCCTCATTGGCAAGATGAGCAGCCTTTTTTATGGGTGGGGCAGTAATCACTCATGTAACTTACTGTAATTGTATCATTTACATCATTCACGAGATTGGGAAACAGAAAATGAGCATTTTTTGTCAAAATAGTTCCATCATCATTTCAGGAGAACATGGTGTTATGGTTTTATGTCTTTCGCTATTTTGGTCACAGCCATACTCAGCAGGAGACAGCATGAATCTTTCTGTTAAGTTTGAGACAACAAAGCTATGGAAAAGTACAAACTTTTCAGAAATAGACTACGGCCTGGATTCTATGATATGACCTTTTTAGCATGGCATTGCGATGACCTGATGTATCTGATAAGTACTAATCTTTTCTTGTCAAAGACCAAATATGGCTTTGGGCACTTTCTCTACTATCCATAAATATGCTAGGAATCACAGTTCAGAAACATCTAGAAAATTCCAGCAAGGATGCCCCTGATGTCTTGGTGGAATCAATATTTGGCATAGTGCTCACCGCCCTTTGCTCAATTTCTGCAAAGTCTGGTAAAAATGTCAAGATGGGTTGAATTCATGTCTTAAAGCCCCACAGTATTGAATTTTACGATATTTTCAAAAAGTTAGGAGAGTGCACATAGAGGTCCCATAGCCTCGTGAAGGTCCCCAAAATGCTTGCCTGATACGCACTTCACAGAATCAAGGCCTAGTTTTCAGCACGCATTGGAAAAAACTGCAGGGAGAGCTCTAATGTATTCTGACAGAGCGTAGTACATTTTACACTACGCTGACGTCGTGACGTCGTGCGAGAATCGCGGCGATGATTTGCGTTTTTCACATTCAATACAGTGGGGCTTTAAAATTGTTCAAGCTTTTGTCTTAGTATGACCATTGAATGAAATTCTCTTAAAAAATAATTGAAAATATGGTTGAATTCAGTTTAAAATGGATCCTGATGAAGCACAACCATGCAATTGCCTGTAAGCTTCAATGAGGTACCGGCGAAACTAATCCGCAATGTGGCACTGACTATCAACCAGGTCAGAACTGTGTCATTGAAAGTGAGGCTAATGTTGTTTTCCAATTAATTATGAATTAATCTTGGCCAAATATAACCAAAACATTGCACTCAATTTCTAATTTTACTTTTCCATCAATAAGTACAGAACTGCTAAAATATATATTATTGCTTTTGAGCAAAATTCTCTTCGGGAACATGATGAATTTAATCGATAAAGTTGACCATTTTAGCGTAAACAACAGGCCAATGATTGACGTCATGTGTTGTGAATGACGCAATTTTTTGTAACGTCAGAATGACACATGACGCCTGATGACGTTCAACAATCGCAAGGCATGCGCACTTGTGTTTTAACCTGGTGATCAGCGCCTCCTTTTGTTTGCCGGTACCGGTACCCCATTAAAGCGAATCAAAAGCGGATTTTGTTTACATTTGGATGGTGTTTGTAAACAGAAAATTCAGCCAATCAGAATGCACGAAAATTTCTTTTGTTGACATTCTGGAGAAGTTTGTTTACATTTTTCCCGAAAATTCATCCCCTTTCAAATTCTATTTCTAAATCAAATTATTTCGTTTTTGATTCGCTTTAAGTTCTTTTGCACAATCACAGCACCTCCGCAGCGACCTTCAGCTGGGAGGTTCATCTGTGTTGTTCTAAGTATGCTGGTCATTCATTTCAAGAACCAATGAATATCTTTAATTCTGAATCTTGGCGAACCAATTTGATCCGTAGCTAATTACCATATTTCCAATTAAAGGTCGTATACCAATCACATAACATATCGAGTTATATTTATATGTGACATTTCATAGTGTTTGTAGAATTACTTGCAAGAAAATTGTCATACTTGTTTGCTGGGGCAAGAACATGGTCTTGGATTTGGTTTCACAGAATGACTGCGGTACTTGATGTACAGCTCTCAACATCAGTGTACCCGAAGCATTGGGCATGCTTAGTTTGCAACAGAGTCTAGACTACCAATGTTCGTCAGGAGTTTAAATTGCCATTTTCTAATTTCAAAAGTGATCGATCTTTCTGATGTTTGCGTTGTCACTTTAAGTGTGGTAATATGAATGTGGTCATGATACTTCAATTACACAAGAATTGTGGGATCACACGGATTCTCTGACTCATGGGATGAACAATGATGAGATGACTTAAGGAGACAAAAGAGAAACAATGGGAATTACATTAGCCATTAACCCATTCAGGGCTGGTTGCGGCCAACAAGTGGATTCAAAAATGCTGAACTAGGATTGGACTTGAGGCTGTGAGAAATTTCACCTGCTACTTAGTACTTGCGTGTGATCTTTGGCAAGTCACTTGAAAAATTCCTCTACAAGTGAAGCACTGGAATAGTGTAACCTTTGTTGGAACCTCCTGCATCCTGCATCTTCACTGAGTTCAGGTAAAGACTCGGCTTCTCCTCCCTTGACCTTCACGGAAGCAAACTACATTCCGTGTTCAACGGATTTCCCCGGTCCCAAAAAATAGCAACCAATCACGGCAAAGCTTGCACCGACCGACGTGCATGACGTGTTCCCGGTAATGACGTTGACCAATCAAAATTTGATGAAATGACATCATTGATATTTTTTCTTCCGTGAACGACGAAGAAAGGAGGCTTCTGATTGGGCGCACGAGAAAATCCCAAAACGTTGAACACGGAATCTGGCTGCTTGCTGCAGAGTGTAGGAAGAGGTTAGCCGATTTCTACACAATGCATTATGCAGAATGGCATCCTGTGACTAGCTCTCAGGCCTTGGAATAGCTCACTTACAGCAGCCCAGCTTCCATGCAGAATGATCTTCATGTACCTCACTTTTGTTACTGTTGATATTAACGAAGTTAGGAAGCAATCTCATGGTTGTTATCATGCCCAAGGACAAGACGTTATGAGGCGAGCGGAGCGCTTTCCAATATGTACTTTGCTTTAGCCACAAGTGCCATCTCTGTTGTTGTGTGAAAATTCACAGCAATAAGATACATGTCTTGTGTGTATTAACAGGAAAGGTTCATCACATTGACAGGAATTTTCACAGCAATAAGATACATGTCTTGTGTGTATTAACAGGAAAGGTTCATCACATTGACAGGAATGCTTCCAGTAAGTGTCTCACTTTCACCTTGCAAGGCCAGGAGGATGCAGTGATTCTGAACCTCTCATTCAGCTTGAAGCATGGCCTGTAGCCAGGCAGCATGGTCAGGTAGGCCACTGTCCTACCGGCAGTTCGAAAATGCCGAACCGCCGAACTTGGTACGCCGAACTGTATCCCAATTTCGAAAAGACAGAACCGTGCCATTTTTTTCAAAATTGCCTAATTTGCATATTATTTATGCTAGATATCTAGAATTCATGCAATCTGCACTAATAGTAGGCCCTATGTGTTTGTGGGACCTAAACCTAAAGACTTTTGTTGTGAAACCGTCATGACTGTTTCTGCAATAGCAAAGGAGCATACAGAAGACCTCTGAAGTTGGTAAACGACGATCCATCAGCCTCGCCAACAATCATCCCAATGGCACTTGCATCCTATCATTTCTATTGAATAGTGTCTGGTCAGATCACATAATTCTCCGCTGCACTACATACAATTCTCTTGTTCAATTGTCTTCACTAATTTCTTCTCCCTGAGCGGCAAACAGATCAATATGGCAACAGGCAGTAGCCACTCCAGAATCTGCCGAGTTGTTTTCGTTGTGTAAGAAGGAACTGAACAATTATCTCAAGCACACTTACAAGATTTTGGGAGCAGGCCCGTAGCTAGCATAGGGACAGGGGGGGCAAATACCCCCCCAGGCCAATTGTTCAAAAAAAAATTTTTTCAGCAAAATCAAATGAGATAAAAGATCAGAATTGTTCGTGTCTCAGAGTGCAGGAAATTGACCTCAAATCGCATCTCAGAGCTTCTAATTTTCAAAATTTTTCTGGGGGAGGCCCCCAGACCCCCCGCAAAACAGGCCCCTGTGGCGCTCGAAGGCCAAGCCTACGCCCGGGTAGCTCGTTTGCTTAAAATGCCCCCCTAGGGAAAAAAAGCTAGCTACGGCCCTGGGGAGTGGTGTTGTTCGGGTGCCCACAGGAGTGATGTTCCAATATTTGCTTCACACCAAACCAGAAGTCATGATGTGTGCATTTGCCAAAGCTATTTTGTTGTTGTTCAGCAATGAGGAACCGGTGGAACTA
>NMRB01000123.1:435376-517675 GCA_002633025.1 Notospermus geniculatus | reverse complement strand
TTTTCAGTGTACCACCCTGAAGACAGTTACTGGTACAGCACAGGTTCAGACAGTTAAAGTAGCACGGTATTGGATCTCAAATGCGTTATTTGAGTGCTGACGTAGAGGGAGCCACCTAACGGCAGTAAGACAAACTACAAAAATGCATTACAAAATCGGGTCAATCCGACAATGTACATGTAGTTAGTCCCTGGGTTGGAGAGCGGCGCGGTGGCGCCAGCTGTTGAGAAAAAGTGGCAATACCATGATCCTTTAAGAAACCACAGATCTCTTACAGCTTCTAACTTTGGATCAATGGCCAAAACCGACTGCATGTTTCCTTTCAAAGACAACTTGGACTGTTACCAGTCTAATATAATCCATCAGCTCGTCTTCTCCTCTATTAGGCTCAAGTGGTTCATATTACAACTGCTTTCTCAGAAATAATCTCTCACCACTTAACTGTTACTTAGACTGGACTTGTGGCCACCAACATCATCTCGTGATACCCTTTTACCGTATCGACAATCGGGCAATATATCATGGGAAGTTTTGGCCACTTCCGAAGTTAATAAATATAACTCTTTATGCTCCTTAAATGGCTATCAATGTCTCGGCAACTTTTCTTCGTGTCGTGGGAGACGTTATGAAAATATGTTGACGTATATACTCGATGAAGTGCTTGCTTCTGGGATATTTCTGGACATTATCGAGCATGCCTACACTCCTTTGGCTATTTGCACAAATGCCTCCACGGTAGTTCTGTCGTCTCATGTTTCATATTGATGTGACTGCCTCCTTGGCGTGTCCATCATATGTATCCTATTTCACCACCTTGTTCGAGTATTTGATATGAGAAGTCATGGATTGTGGGCTGATGTGCATGTCACAGCTATTTTAGGTTGATACCAATAAATGACCAAATGGTGAAATAAATGTGACTCGTGACAGCAAAATGAGTGGAAATGCACTGGAAAGAAGTAGACCCAAGATGACACCAGAGAACAATTGCAGAAATGGACAAAGTCAAATTTTGCAATAATGGGCAGACAATGCTGAAATCAACAAACCGTTGGTTCACCTTGGGTCTTCTTCTGAGCGCATTCCGACTCATTTTGCTGTCACAGGTCACAAATATTGGTTGACATGGTGAAAAAGGTGGGTAAAGCCTCAATGAACAATAGTATCCCACCACCAGCATCAGGAATTTTCACTTGTGGCCTTGGGCAGGGCATCCAGTGATGCCTCTAAGCACTCAGCTTCTAGTTCCAGTAGTCTTCCTATGATAATCGCATCTGCAGCTGCTGTTCTTGACATTAATGATCAACCATCATATATGATTGACAGGAGGCTATTCATGAAGAATAGTGCACGATTTAGAGGATGACATTCAGTTTGACTTTTTAATTGCAGTGCCTTGGCAGGTGCTCACTATAATTGTTTTGTAATATAGTTTGTTGAATTGTAGTTTTTATTGGTGAGGAGAAAACTTGGTGACATGCCTGAAACTTGCATAAATAATGGGAATATTTTAACAGATGAGCAGGCACACCATCTAGCATCTTGATAAAAAACAAATATATTGGATGATGTTACATTTAAGGGAGTAAGAAATAAAAGCAGA
This sequence comes from Notospermus geniculatus, assembly GCA_002633025.1. Taxonomy (NCBI): domain Eukaryota; kingdom Metazoa; phylum Nemertea; class Pilidiophora; order Heteronemertea; family Lineidae; genus Notospermus; species Notospermus geniculatus. The sequence continues at coordinate 516,072 of NMRB01000123.1, read as the reverse complement.
AAATAAGAAGTGGGAAATTTTGCACTTTGCATGAATTTTTCAATTTCTCAAATTGGGATAGAATTTTTTCCCATTTCGAAATTTAAAAAAAAAATGACAAGACATTTTGTCTGATTTTTCAGGCGATATTTCTCAAAATGGGAAAAATTTACCCCAATTTGAGAAATTGAAAAATTTGCCCAAAATGCCAAAATTTGCCACTTCTTATTTCCACTTTTATTTCTTACTCCCTTATATGAAAACAAAATGGAAATTGGTTGGAAAGGGGTTAAAAAGTAAGCTTCAATATAAGCAACAAGTTCTTAAATCTTTTCTAATAGTTAGTTACACAACATGTCTTCTCAAGTGATGCCCAAGAGGCTGAATATTGCATTCAACATGGCATCCATCTCGCTCAACAAGAATGAACATTTTATGTGCATCTACAGTACATAATAGAATAATATTTCAGTTCTAGTTGTGGTGAAGAACTCTTTAGCTTTATAAACACTGGAGTGCTCATTTATGTCTCTGATTTTTTTACGCGGCAGATCGATCGTCTCTGAAGGACAAATTATTGGCAGTTCTGTGTACGATCTTCATCACACGTCGGTTCATAGAGCACATATCCCCATACTTATCTATTTTCCAGCTAATTTCATGCCTCATCATGGCTCTTCTCTGATTTCCTATCAGCTATATTAGGAATATTAAGAAAATGTGTGGGAACTCTGATTGTAGATGTTTGTTACTTTTCATGATCGCTTTTTTCAACAATATCTGTATACCAAGTGCATGTGGCATTCCTTAGTTCCATGACATTCCTTAATTCCTTGACATTCCTTAGTTCCTTGACATTCCTTAGTTCCGTGACATTCCTTAGTCCCATTCCTTGAGGAGCCGTGATAGCCTAGTGGTTATCACGTCCGCTCAGCACGCGGCAGGTCCCGGGTTCAAATCCAACCCGGGCCACAGGGGATTTCGATCCCTCCTCTTCACATCCGTCACATGGGACATTAAGCCATGGAGCCTTGTACCTTGTTTCTTTGCAAGGGCAAGTAAAAGACACCATCCAAGTGAGGAACAGGAGTAGCTTGAGATGGCCTCTTCCATACCAGGGCCAGTAATGCGATGGTGTCGGCCCTGACGGAAATATCAAATACAAATACAAATTCCTTAGTTCCATGCCTTTTGGAGGAAGGGAAAGATTTTCTTGCCATACACGGCAGTCAAGTGAGAAAACCTGGCGAAAACCTGTCCTGACCCAAAGTGAGTGTTGACAAACTGGGAGGTTGCTTTTGAATATGATGATAATTCAGGCATGGCGCTGCCCACATGAGAGTCCTTTCATGGAAGTTTGCTCTCTATAACTCAACCACAGAAAACTATGGGCAGTTGTCAAGCGTTGGGCAGTTGTCAAGCATTGGGCAGTTGTTTGTGTCCTTGATCTCTGCAAAAGTCGAAAAGGAAAGCAATTGGTGAAGTGGCCATTGAGTGCCAGCTTGTACAAGAAGACTCTCGTGGAGCAGTGCCTTTGGCTTCAATTCATCAGCTCCCAAGCACCAAAGGCTTTTCATATTTTTCACCGGCTTCGTGATTCAGACTGTAATTCATCAGTGTCGTCCTCCAAAACAAATTGAACATCTCGTGTTCTCGTGCGGCACGTTCAAATCTCGATTAGAGATTGTGATGTCATCAGGATATCACTGCAGAGGAATCCGATCCTGGTGTTTGGAAATTGGCAATATCAAAGACAACCGGGCCAGTGAGTCATGAGGAGGGGACGTCAACACAATACCTTGATAGCTCCAGGAATTGCTTTCTGATTATACTCTTTCTTATCCTGAGCACCAGGCCTCATCTTGCTTACTCTTTTGAAAGTGGCAGACGTTGGCTTCATCTTTCAAAGTGTTACATCATTGGTAATTTTCCTATTTTCACTTAAATAGCTTCAAGATATACCTGAAGTTTGATATTGCAGCTAATTGATAGAGAATTCTTGATCAACAGTGGTACTACATGTACATGTACATGTACTTGCCAGAAGGAATGATAACCAATCAGGTGTGAGTTACAATATGTAGCCACACACATGGCCCTTACTATTACAGTCCTTGAAGTCATGCGATACTCCTTTTATTGTGGTTTGTTGGGTGAACATCCCTAGTTGCTGCCATCCGGAGAGCTAAACTTTGAAGTTGGCATTCTTGCTCTCATCATTTTGGTTGTTCCCTTCTTTTCTGCTGAAGTTGGCATTCTTGCTCTCATCATTTTGGTTGTTCCCTTCCTTTCTGCTGAAGTTGGCTTTCTTGTTCTCATCATTTTGGTTGTTCCCTTCCTTTCTTCTGAAGTTGGCTTTCTTGCTCTCATCATTTTGGTTGTTCCCTTCCTTCTGAATTATATATTTGGGATAAAATCAATGTCGGCTGCTTTCCCATTTCCCTTTGGTAATCATTTCCGTATCACTTGATTCAGAACCAGTTGTCATTATTGCAGCCTCCTGCAGATTGCATTCTCTTTAACTCAAACTTGTGAGCTCTAGGTATGATGACTTTGAAAAGATTTCAACTGCCGTTGTTACCAAATCCTTTCATGAAAAGTTCCTTTTCTAAGGCATTTTTCAAACTGAGGTTTGTTTTAAGTCCAGATGACTCACTTGCCAACAAAAGTTTACAACAGTCTATCAAGTGTTAATTACGTCAAAGAATGCTGCCAAAAGCAGCTACAGGGAGTTAAGATTGTGAAACGGGGTGGAAGATTTTGTCTAAAAGGTTAGGAAACCATGAAAATGATACAGGATAACATTGGCAGCACGCTGAAAGGTTCTCCATTGATGTAAGTTGCAAGAAACCAACCTTCTCTTCAGCGTTTCTGTCTCGTTGGGAATGATTCTTGCACAGACTTTATTGGCAGGTACATCCGTCTTCTTTGGCTCCCCTTACAGAAGCTTCTTTCGGGAGTGATTCACGACAGCAACTTAGTCATGGGCGTGTAACGTGACGCCATCTTGAGATTACGGGAAGGTCTTTGTCAAATTTGTTAAGTTGACGGTGTGAAGTTCGGATTGACACTTGAGGGTTTGTTTTCCGTCTGTTGATACTGATCATTATTTCGGAACGACCAGCTTTAAGTTGTTCTCCAGTGCCAAATTTGCCCCATAAATACTGCCGCCCTAAGTAGCAAATACCACTTGAAGCAATTGCTATCCTATCTACTCTTAAGGATGTCAATAGAAATCCCTTCTCATTTTCCCTTTGCTGTAAAAACGCCAGGACAGTTCTTTGGAGTGGATCCTGATTGTATCATATCACCTGTGACTCACACACTACAGAAAGGTTGGGCAATGTGTCTTCTTGAATCTGTTTCTTTCAAAATGCTTGTTTATTTCACCGTTGCTACATTTCAACCTGTTGAATTTCATTAAAGGCATCATTACTAATTCATGATTACCTCGGATTTGAAAGGGACCATACATCAGTGAGAGTGGCCAACTGAGCCTTTAGCCGATAATTTTGTTTGAGTAAGTTATAAACCGTACATAGGCATCGACAGGTGAGACAATAGATACAGAATGCTAGAGTGATGCTGTGTGTTTGCTTTCTCAACTATTCTGAAAGCCTCTCGTGCCCAGATTTTATCACTGGCAGTATTTGTTATGGTAATTCTGGTATGCCAGCAAATGAGCGTTGTGGTAGTGTTTCCATGCTGTTTTTCAAATGGTTCCGTCTAGAAAGGATGTTCATTTTGGAGCTTGCATGCATGGAAAATTGGCATTACAATTGTTTCCGCAGTTGTTTTGTCAATATTCATGCTACTTGCATTCATGAAAAAGTCAATACAGCTGATTTCTAAATGAAAGTTGCAAAACTTTGGTGAGCATTCAAACGGTGTGGTTGGAAAACCAAGTAATCACTGGGTCGATTAGCCTGACTCATTTTCAATTAGGCATTGATTCATTTTGAATATCTCAATTTCCTGATGGAATGACCAGCGATGTTTGGAGAAAAAGCTACAGGAAGGCATAGTAATGAACAACTGGATGTTGCTAATGAGAAAAATCAACAGTTGATGCCCACAGGAAGCAGTGAGGGAATGGCGTGACAGGCTAATGTGACCTGGCTGATGGCCTAAGGATGTTTTAGGAGATAACTGATCGGTATCCTTCAGACATGCAATCTTCGCCATGACATTGAAAGGTATTCAGGTTGCATGTGGAGGGAATTCAGTGTCTTTCTTTGAAAAGTATTGTTACAGTTTAGTTGTACCGGTAGTCGATTGAATGAAGGAAAGGGGTTCCAAAGAACATTGCTGAACAATGGAACAGTTTTGCTGATCATTTGAGGACTTTTTTCAGAAACTCCCCATAGAAGAGATGTGGCTGAGGGGTATGGTTATAGTTGAGATGTCTGATAAGGGGCCGTCTCAAAATTACATTGATGCCAAAAAAGACAAAGTGACTTCATCTCTTCCCTGACCCCCTCTCCCCTTGAAAAGATGAAGTGGGTACCTGACATTGGCTTCATCCATGTAGGGACGGTAGGCATGGAAAGATGATAAAGAAAAACATGTGAAGACACTAGCAATCTATTCTACTGTAAAAAAGAGTGATGCCAATTTTTTCAAAAAAGATGAAGTGGGCTTCCCCAAATCGAGAACCCCCTCCCCCAGACGAAGTCACTTTGTCTTTTTTGGCATCAAAACAATTTTGAGACGGCCTCTGAGAAAGGTTCCACTTGCCTTTTGCTGGATATTGGTCAGCCAGTTCACCGCAACATTAGGAATTAATTCTTTCAGTGTCTTTCTCTTTTCAGCTTGCCAAGAGAATGGTGTCACTCGCTTAGTTTACACAAGTACTTATAATGTTGTCTTCGGTGGCCAAGAGATCAGAAATGGTGATGAATCCCTTCCTTATCTACCTCTTGACAAAGTAAGTATGGAGAACTTCTCGGAAACAGAAAATTGGTCGGTCATTCTCGAGACAAGGAACAGTCCAGTGTTCCAGTGTACCAGAAGTTCCATTCTTCTGAGAAAACCACCAAACTTCCCAACATCAATAATTCCTAAATGAAAATTTTTATCAGAATATTTTCAAATCAACACGAACAAACTCCTTCATGATGCTATTAAGAATTTAATTAGACTTGGTGACATCCCCATGCAGTTAAACTCTTATGGAGGAAGAAGTTGAAGATTCGTGAGGTTCAGCATGGTTGGTTTAATTTACTTGTCTTTGTAATTGACTTGTTGCAGTCTCGCGTGTTTGTGGTAATAGGATGTTCTGGAAGTGGTGATGCTGCTTTTGTTCTCTGCATGTGTCTCCCAGCAGCTATTGAAAGACCATTTGTTGACATATCAACTAAAAGGCGGAAATTGGAATGCTCCCAGCTGATGCCCAATCTTTAGGTGGCCCAAAAATTGCAGTTGTCTTCAAACTTTTGTTTGGAATAAAACGATTTATGGCTCATCTGTCCTCCACAAATCGAACTATGAACAAGATTTCACCTGGGTTTGGAATTCCTGCACATATGTGACCCGTGCCTGCAAAATGACTCGGAATGCACCGGAAAGAAGACTCAAGATGACGCCAGAGAACAGTTACAGAAATTGACAGAGTCAATTTCATAATGGCCAGACGATACTGAAATCAAAAATCCGTTGGTGCACTTTGGATCTTCTTCTCTGCGTATTCCGACTCATATTGATGGCACGGGTCACATATTTCCCTCAAACTTCCTTCATTGTCGTCCCGGCACCAGTGTAGCTTATGGTATGCAGAGCAAGCTCACTGGCATGATCAATTACAACTATGGATATAATCATTGGTGAGTGGTGTGTGCTAACCTTCATGAGTTTACTCATAAGTTCAGGGACCCCTCATTTACTTTCATTATTGCTCCCATGATAATTTGATGGCACTATCATAAAAAACAACCTGTTCTGCATATTTAAAGAGGAAGCGTTTAGTGTACACGTCACTCATTTGTGTACCGGTATAGTGCGTTTAGAGGGGCATGGATGAGGATGAGTATTGCTTCCTGTACTATTCAAATTGGGTATATCCGAAGACAGATTGACAGTTTTCTACTCTGACCTCTGCTACCGGGGTCACCTAAAAGTTGTTATCTTTTTAATTAAAAGGCTTAGTGTTGGACAGTGCAGATACAGAAGTCACTGGACATCTAAATTGGAAATTTCATACGACCATGCAAAGATGCTGGATTACAGTTGACCTATTCATCCTCGGTTTCAAAGAAGTTGTTATCATTTTGATTAAAGTGATTAATTTAAGTCTTATTGGTCATTGGTTGAGCTGGCTATTGGTTGGGAGATTTTATTTTGACAACACACTGGCATACTCTGGATTATGACGTCTGCATTTTATCAATTCGTTAAGCCTTTAATGTCACTGACCACTGGCATGATTATTATAGTATGAGATTTTAGGAATTTTAAAAGCCGCGAGATTGAAATTCTCTGATGTGATTTGATAGTTAGAATTTATTTGTCATGTTGTCTGATGCTGGATTATTTCATTGCTATTCATGAATGGAACCACAGTGGTCAAGTAGTCAGCATGATATTGGGTCATATGAATAAAGACTAGCAAAGGCTTTTACTTCACATTTGTACAGCACTGCCTTGTGCATTTGTTTTGCAAAATTCAAGTAAAAGCTTTCACTAGTCTTTATTCATATACCATTGGCTGGTATTCATAAAAGTTAACAAATGCTTTTACTTAAAGATTTGCACAGCAAGGTCCAATTAATGTACCTAAATGTACTACAAAACTTGAAGTAAAAGCATTTGCTAGCTTCTATGAATACCAGCTGGTATTCATAAAAGTTAGCAAATGCTTTTACTTAAGATTTGCAAAGCGAGGTCCAATGTAAATGTACCACAAAACATGAAGTAAAAAGCATTCGCTAGCTCTTATGAATATCAGCAAATGTCTAAGGTTCCTGTAGGTGTTAACCTCTTCTGTCCCAGCTTGATCATCAGGCAATCTTAAAATACCACCATTTTCAGCATCTGAGGTGGAAATCTTGAAAAAAACACTTCAAGAAATATCCTTCAGAAAAGGGAGATAAGAAACTTTTCTTCAAATTCTCTAGAACTGATTGACTAGGAGAAAATGTCTGCTTGGACTTGGTAGTGAACAGGTTAAGGTCTAAACTTCTTCAATTCTCATCTTCAGAGGTCTGCAGAAATGCATATAGTTTGCGTTAATGAAATTAAAATCGGTGACTTATCATAATGATTTGAAACATTCCCTGTCAGAAAGAAGTATGTACACATGATTAATGAGAGGATGATTCACCCTTGAACATAATTTATATACCATTTTCCATAGAATTTCACAATTTTTACTGGTACTAATGTGTTATAGATCTACCAAAAACTTCAGGAGTAAGCTGTGGGTATTCTGACATGAATTTTGTACAATACTGTGATTTGATCATCAATTTTGACAAGGGTCAAAGTTTGCAAGTTTTAAACTAAAGCTGTTCAGTGTTTAATGTCACAAAGTCCTCTCTTCTGGACACCAAGAGCGGGCAATATCTGAGGTCACTGATCAAACTCCATCCATCTAGATTACTCTGCGTGATGCATGATGGATGGGTATGAGCAATGCATCCGTGTGATGAAAAAGTTCAGCAATTAAAATTTTCATTTCTTACTTCGACGGTGACTAAAAGTTTCGCCCAAGTCCAGATGATCCCTCATTATGTCTCATAGGGGGAGGGATTGAGTGCTTTACTTTTTTAGCAATTCACTTGACAACAAAATGCCAAACAAGATATGAAACAGAGTAAGAAATAAAGGTGGAGAAAAGAAGTGGGGAAATTTTGGAATTTTGCACGAATTTTTCAATTTCTCAAATTGTAAGAATTTTTTTCCCATTTTGAGAAATTTTCTTAAAATGACATGACATTTTGTTTGATTTTTCAGGCGATATTTCTCAAAATGGGAAAAAAATTTCCCCCATTTTGGGAAATTGAAAAATCCACACAAAATTCCAAAATTTCCCACTTTGTATTTTCCACTTTTATTTCTTACTCCCTTATTAAGAGTGTAAGAGAAGTGAAGCAAACAGACCTTTTTTAGTGCTATTTGTTCACTTTTCAAGGTCACTTTATAATCTTTGGTCAGATGGTCATTACAGTTCTGTATTTTGGCGTAATGATGCTTTGTAGCTAATTGTTTTCTTTCCCTGGAGATAATGCATGCCGCATAGTTGTATCCGATGGTGTCAACATGTCTGACAAGATGATACCATGGGAAAGAATCCCCAGCGATGTTTTCAATTTCCAGTGATATGCATCCAATTTTATGCTTTCACAATTTGGGCAGAGAAAAGATTTTTCGTGACATAAATTGCATAATTTCATTTCGTTAATTCATCAATTATCTCTGGGGGCAATTAGCGTCTGATTAGGAAGGATGAAAATGATATATCGGGTGACACCTTGTCTGGACTGAGGCCAGATTGAGAGTGGACGCCAACAGGACGTTAAAATACACAGTATACCATTTCTTTCTTTCCACGAGGGAGAATATTTCTGTGGTGTCAGGATGTTAATTACCATTTGGGACTTGGTTTTTCGCCGTGGACAATTGGAATGGCGTCATGCCTGGTAAAGCTCCCCGCCAGTGTCAACTGATATTAGTCAACGCATCGGTTGTTGTTGAGTTATATATCACTTTTGTCTTTCCAGCATCCGGATCACTACTCCCGAACTAAAGCTATCGCAGAGATGGCCATCGTGGCGGCCAATGGTTCGTCAGTTGAAGGTGGAGGGATTCTTTCAACATGTGCGCTCAGATTGGCTGGGGTTTATGGTCCAGCTGAGGAGAGGCATCTCCCTAGAATAGTTGTAAGCCTATAATCTCATTTTTCAAAATTCGGTGACATCGATGGCGTCGTTGTCTTACCATGATTTAGCAGCAGTTGACTTTTGCAATGTTGAATCTCACACGCAGATCCAAGGGGGGCACTCCCGCCCCTGCCCGCTCTATTTTGTGGAAAATCTTTAAAATTGACCGGGAAATTTTGAAATTTTGAAAAGATGATAAAATTTGAGCGAGGTTTTCCCCTCTTTCCCATGATTCTGGATCCGCCCCTGAATCTTGAGGTATTCTTTGACTGAACTTTATAAACTTCTTATTCTTTTCAGTCCTACCTCGAGAAAGGCCTCATGGCCTTCAGTTACGGCTCTGATCCCATCACAGATTACCTCCACATTGATAATCTAGTCCAGGCACAGATACTGGCTGGGGAGGCATTGAGTGAACAGAAGAACAAAGTGGCGGTATGATTTGGCAGTTTCTTTCAGTTTCACATAGTATTTTTCAGCTGTGGAAAATTCTTTCAGTGATTAGGCCTGTTAAGTATAGAGGTGTCCACTCTCAGGCACCATGTCCACTCTTGAGGTCCCCCACATGCGGCTGAATTAGAAACACACACAATTCACTCTAAAGGCTTTTGATATGGAGTTGAATTCAAAAACAACACATTCTTCTGGTACGGTAGCTCATGAATGCTGCCATCTTTTAAGAGATAATGGAACTGAACTACATTGCCAACATCTGGATCTTGGTGCAGTGAGAATCAAGATTGTAAAAGTTAAAGTTTGGGTTTATAGTCTGATATCAACAACGGTGGAGGTGTCATCCGACTTTACACTTTAAAGAACTCTGATGAGCTGCTCATTCAGCACTACAATCTGAGCTTTTCTGACTGGGACCCATTTATAGCCTACACCTGGGTGGAGAGAGGCCAGTGAGGCAAAGAGACTTGCCCAAAGTCTCACGCCATGTGGAATTCGAACCGGGACCTTCTGACTGCTAGACATTTCCAAACTGGGGTGTGTTTTGCAGCATCGTTCAATTTTGTCTTGTTTTTCAGGCTGGTCAAGCTTACTTCATATCGGACAACAAGCCAATCAACACTTTTGAGTTCTTCAGACCTCTAGCAGAGGGTTTAGGGTACAGTGGACCATTTGTCAATCTACCTCTCAAATTGATATACTTCATCGGTACGTATGGATTTATATATAGAGAGGTTCATGTAGACTGGATATAGACTGAGAAAAGACATGTAGGAAGAGATGATACAGAAGAATGTAATTTCACGCTTGAAATCTGTAGTTTTGCACAATTTGAATCAATTCCTCTGAAACAACCATGCCGAACGACAATGTTTTTCCTGTGATGTCAGGATGCTAGGCAGTAGGTGGCAGCAGCTGACAGTGATGACTAGGAGATACTGGTGATGAATATACCATTTCCTCTTCAAATGTCCTACTTGAGCACTGTGTGTCAGTTCTCAATAAAGTTAACTCCAGGCACTAGGTGGCAGCAGCTGTCGATATATGGACAGATTTCAATCTCAAATACACGAACAAACTCTCCAACCTTACCGGCACATACGTGCACGTTGCATTCGGATGATAATGTCAACGTTAGACACAAGAGGGCAGCAGCTGATGGTGCTGTTGCCCGATAGCCTCCTGGCGCTAAGGTGGCAGCAGCTAATGATTCTATTCAATCTCCACACATGCGGACAAACGCTCCAACCTTAATACCAACGCATGTGTGCAAGTTCCACCCGACAATGTGACAATGGTAGGCGATAGGTGGCAGCAGATGGCCTCAACAGTATCGTCAGCTGCCACCAAGCACCCATCATCGACACTATCATTTTCGCTGCCACTGCACACATAGGTGGGAAAGGTTGGAGAGTGTGTCCGTGTGTTTGGAGATTGAATTCAATCAAGGCCGTCAGCTGCTGCCACCTAGCGGCCGACCGCACGCATGCATGGGAAAGGTTGGAGAGTGTGTCCGTGTGATTGGAGATTGATTTCCATATCACTGTCAGCTGCTGCCACCTATCGCCAGTTTAAATTATTGAGAACCAGTGTAAGGTTTATCTGTGTTCCCCATCTGTTGTTCCCTTCGTATTGTCTGATGGAATAAGCTGCAACTTGACTAGGGCACACACAGAGAAACATGTCAATCTATCTGCCTGTGTTTCCAAAACAATAAAGGGACACACTGATACACAGAAACACTGGCAGATGTAACACCTGTACCGTCAGTTGCTACCCCCGGCATCTAAAGTGGTAAATGTCATGCTGTACATTTGACATGTTCCAAGCGACCTGTCTATCCAATCAAAGTAATCGAATACTAGTAGCCTACTACTAGTAGGTACTAACAGTACATAGTACCGTACATATAAAACTCAGTGAACTTAGGCCTACCTTGTAATTTCTGTTACCAGCGGCCTGAGTGGCGGCGGTGGTGGTGTGGGTTGTTCATAAGATCAGCATTTTATTCTTCTCTTTGCAGCAGTCATCGCAGAATTCATGCATTCCATTATTGGTCAAGTCTGCAATTTTCAACCTTTGTTGACAAAAACTGAGGTAGGTAGGGCCTAGGATAGGCCTATGCCAATGTGTTTTTCATATCGTTCTGGCCAAAGGTACGTAGTTGAACTGAGGAATGTGACCAGATCACATTTACCAAAGATAGTGTTGCTTGTTGCACAACAATACTGGATTATCCGAAGGGTTGGCGTAAACAAAAGCTTTCAGGGTGTCAGCTCAAGCCAGTCAGCCCTGGCACTGGCTGTCAACTGAGGGGTGTGCAACATTCTTATTTGTGATCACACCATTACAGTTTAGTGACAAGAGGTCAGCCAAGTACCTTTGGCCAGATCTATCTGAAAAACACCATACAACCATTCATGTTGGCTGTGTTTCAGCCAAAAATGTTACCAGAGTGTAGTTTGAAGCAGAACTGCACTGTGCAAGTTTGGCGATTTGTATGTAATGTAGGAGGAAACCAGAACCCCAAGGAGACGGAGAGCGGAGAGTTGCCACTCTGTCACATAAGAATTGGGTCCAGCCTGGAATTGAAGCTGGGACCACACAGGCGCGAATCGGGGGGGGGGGGCCCTCCCTTCGGCCAACAAATCTGTAAAATCAACTGTGAAATTCTGAAATTTGGAGCAAATCATTGAAATTCTCTGCAGATTTCAATGTTTCTAGCACAGTGTGCCCCTTCTTTTCCGAAATCTTGGATCCGCTCCTGCCACAGAGGTTGAGGGCATTAGATGATTCCCCTGCACCACTCTGGCAGCCCTTCTTTCGTCAGCTTGATCCTCCTCCTTGCAGGTATACAAGACAGGTGTTACCCACTACTTCAGCATAGAAAAGGCTGCTCGTGATCTCGGCTACAGTCCTACAGTTCAGAACAGACTTGATGAGGTCGTTCAACATTTCAAGAGTCTGGGGCATGGCAAGAAAGAGAAGAAGGAACAATCATTCATCATGAGATATCTTGTCAATATCATTATAGCTTTTATGTTCGCATCTGTGATTATGTCATTTCTTCCAATGACAAATTGATGTTTGAACAAACTAGGTTCAACACAACCTCCTGCTGGTCTTTGTATCCACTGAGTGAACATCACTTATTGATTTTCCACTCTAACACTAGATGGTGCCACTTTTGCCAGGTGACAATCACTTGTGACAAAAGCAGACGCATGTCGCTCAGAAGGTGAGCCGCAACGAACTAAGATGACACCAGGAGAGAATGGAAGAAATAGATTGTTTCAGATTTCGTAATAGACAGACAATACTGAAACTGACAAACATTTGGTCTCAACCTGCCAAGCTAAGAGCAAATTGCGTCTGCTTTGGTCAAAGCGGGTCACATATTGATTTTGCACTCCAATACTAGATGGTGCCACTTTTGCCAGTCGACAATCATTTGTAAAAAACTGATGCTTTCCGTTACCATACCCTCGGAGGTCTTGCACAGGTGAATTATGACAGTGGTCCACCTGGTCTCAGGATGGATAAACCATCCTTGATACATTTTGAAGTCCCTCTCATCTCGATAGTCAGTCCTTGCATCCTTCTGATGTAACTCTCAGGGTCAAAAAGAAAAAGATCCCATCTGCACATCTTGTCTTTAATGTGATTTCATGAAATGTTTTCAGAATAAAACAGATATTTATGAACATATCTGACTTGTTTCATTTAAGCTAGTAGGCTGTGGTAAACTCAATTAGTTACATGTAGGGTTGGAAGTTTTCATCCAAAATGGTGTTGATCTACTTCCCTGTCATTTCATGACTGGTATCTTGGATCTGTTTTCATCAATCAAGATCAAACTGTGTTTGTCCCAATCATATAAAGGATTTACTTTGCCATGGACTAAACATGGTGAAACGTATGAATATATTTCTGGTGTAACATGTGTAGTTGTTCCTCGTCTGCCAGTGTTTCCCTCACAATAGACTGATGGAATAAGAGGACACACACAAATGCACATGTGTGTCCATCTCTTTGAAGTGTTTCCCAAACAATGCGGGTAACACGGACAAACGTTTCAACAGGGAGAAAAATAATTTGCAAAACTACCATTGGTACTATGTTCTCCAAGGATCATGCGTGTGGTTCACCAGAAGTGAGCTGAGGGGCTGTCTAACGTCAGTTCGCTGTGTCTGGGGAAACCAGAACGGTTACCCACGGCACCTTCACTGTACAAGGGGGGGGGCTCATCCTGGCTACCGCATCCTGAGACTCGGGTCATTTCACTCGGCCATCGCCTCTCCCTTATGAAAGGTGCGACGTAGGAGATGCGTCTGAATGACCCTGTTTTGAGGATGGGCTACCCTGTTTTGAGAGGATGGGCTACCGTGCGTCTGTACTACATGTACTTCATATTCCCTACCGGTACGCACAAAGTTTGGGCGTGGCAGTCGGATAGGGCGGGAGCATCCCCAAATGCGTGCTTGATATTCAAGATGGGGAGTTGCATCATTTCCATGAAGCTTTGAAGCTTGGAGGAATTATATAATTCCTCCAAGCTTTGACCATTCGAGGTTGAAAAATGAGTCTCATGACCGGGCAAGAAACTTCGAGAATGCACTTCATGTTCGTACAATTTTGTATTTTATTTATATTACAAATTTAAACGTTGCTACAAAAGTTGATCTCTAAGGAAAATGACATCCTGTTCCCAACCACCGATATGACGTAGGCGGACGAACATCTGTCGTGTCGTCTGCTTATGGGTATTTTGCATTACCAGCCAAAATATTCGTCACCACCTCCATTATTGCAGGTGTCTGGTTGGTGATGCAAAATGCCCACTGACTTCCCATATTTTTTATCACTGTCGAAAAGAAAACTGTGAACACATTGATGATTTATCACAGGTAAATTCGTCGACAAACGAATTTTTTTCGTTTTTCAATCCCAGTAGGCTGGAATTTTGTCCTGCTCTACGTGGAGGCCAACACCGACTGACAAGTATCAGCGAAAACAGTCGTCTGGCAGTGTCGACCACCTGGCACTTGAAGGATCTAAGTGTCACGAAAGAAGCTTTGGACGTAGAAGTCATTGGACAGCAGGTTAATACCAGACCTAGTTGATGTCCTCATTTACGCCGTCCCAGAAGCTAATACATATCATGAGCATTTAGAAACATTTCCTGTGGACGATGGATGGACCAGATTCGTCGTATTCTTGCTTACTGATCCACATCTGTTGGAAGGTGGACAGAGAAGCAAGGATTGAACCACCGATCCATACGGAATATTTCCTCTCTGGTGGAGCAATAATCTTGATCTTCATCGTGCTTGGAGCCAGGGCAGTGATTTCCTTCTGCATACGATCGGCAATACCTGGGTACATGGTGGTGCCGCCAGACATGACGGTGTTGGCGTAAAGATCCTTCCTGATGTCGACGTCGCATTTCATGATGCTGTTGTATGTGGTTTCGTGAATACCAGCAGATTCCATTCCCAGGAAAGCTGGCTGGAATAAGGCCTCTGGACACCTGAATCGTTCGTTACCGATGGTAATGACTTGTCCGTCAGGAAGCTCGTAGCTTTTCTCGAGAGAGCTGGAGGAGGCAGCCGTGGCCATCTCCTGCTCGAAGTCAAGGGCGACGTAGCACAGCTTCTCCTTGATGTCACGAACGATTTCTCTCTCAGCTGTGGTGGTAAAGGAGTAGCCACGTTCGGTCAAGATCTTCATGAGGTAATCAGTGAGATCACGTCCAGCCAGGTCGAGACGGAGGATCGCGTGGGGAAGGGCGTATCCCTCGTAGATTGGAACGTTGTGGCAGACACCATCACCAATGTCGAGGACGATACCAGTGGTACGACCGGAGGCGTACAGGGACAAGACGGCCTGGATGGCGACGTACATGGCTGGGGAGTTGAAAGTCTCGAACATGATCTGTGTCATCTTTTCCCTGTTGGCCTTGGGGTTGAGTGGAGCCTCTGACAGCAGGACGGGATGCTCCTCTGGGGCAACACGGAGTTCGTTGTAGAAAGTGTGATGCCAGATCTTCTCCATGTCGTCCCAGTTTGTGACGATACCGTGCTCGATGGGGTACTTCAGGGTGAGGATACCTCTCTTGCTCTGAGCCTCATCACCGACGTATGCGTCTTTCTGTCCCATACCGACCATGACACCCTGGAAAGACGCAGAAGAGGAAAATAATGAGATCGTTGCACGCAATCACTAGTGAGTTTTCGCAACCCTGGCGAAAAACGAAGTACCGGTACGAAATACGAAATTGGACTTCACTTCAAGGACCTAACGTATTTNTAAGGTTGAGTTTAGAGGATGTTTGGATAAAATAGCCATTGGCGCACGAGCGAGTGTTATCTCGTGTTATCAAGGTGAGCTATGCGACTATGGTGTATAAATAGATTGATGGCTAAGCTCCATCTGTCCATAAAACACCTGGGCAGCGCGTGCCCGGCTGATGAGGCTGACTTCATAGCCGTCGACAGATTTGCAGCACCAAATTAGGTGATTAAAAATAAGACTGCGGCGGATGTCAGGTGAGAAAACCAGAACAGGAGAGCCGGAAAATTCATATTAAGGTGTGGTCGGCAAAGTCCTTTGTCTTGAAGACTGGAATGCCGTCTTTGTTTTAAAAGACGCTACTTCGCTCCATTATCGTACGTTGGGTTTGTCCAACTCTACCATGAACGAGACAGGTAAAAAAGTGTAATTTTCACGAAGCTAAGCATTCTAACCAAGGGCGTAGCTAGCGGGGGGGCGGCCGAACAAAAAGGGACAAAACAAATTTTTGCTCTAAAATGTCATTTCCTCTCTTCGACCCAAGTTTTTGTATAGTGTCAGATGAAAATGCATCTGAGAAGGTGTAGATTTTCAATTTTTTTTCTGGGGAAGGGCCCCAGACCCCCCTCCAGCTTCACCCTTCAGACTCGATCAATTTTGCCCCCCTACGCCATAAAAGCTAGCTACGCCCCTGCTAACACATGCCTTTGATTGCGAAATAAACCGAAGTTGTGTTGGGACCGATGATGGTCCCAAGTAGGCCTACGACACTACCAAACCATGTATTGCCAAAAAAGGTTACAGCAAGTCAACTATTTCACCATTTGTTGGCAGCTAACGACAGTCAGAGTGCAGGGAATAGTCACTCAAAATCGTTATTTCGTTAGGATAAAAAAAGGGAGACTCATTATTTCGTTGTTGGAATACTAAAAGGAGAACGTGTATATTGGTCAATGGTGTCTCCGTTTACGCCACATTCGTTCCGAGTAGGACGAAAAGAGTGAGAGATTGCTCTTCAAACATGATGTGAAACTAAAGTAAAGCCATGAAAGTTGGCGTACTCAAAAGTGTTATGAAAAGAAATGAACAGAACGTTACTAACCTGATGACGGGGTCTTCCAACGATGGACGGGAACACAGCTCTTGGGGCATCGTCTCCGGCGAAACCAGCCTTGCACATGCCGGAGCCATTGTCTACAACCAGAGCTGGAGTATCATCGTCACACATGATGCCGGTTACTTCCACAGGTAAATCCACAGGAAACTTTCTCTACCTTTGGTTCGAGTGCAACTAACGGCAGACCAGCGGCTGCTGATGGTTTTACTCGCCGGTAGCACTCGTCATAGCTTCACCGACCTAGCTCTGACCATATTTGGCGCCTTGGCGGGCAACAAGGACCAGTCACTGCGCCTCCGCTGCGCCTTCCAGTGCGATGTTGCTCTCTTCCAAATTTGTGCAAAGCTTTAGGTGCACGTGCCTTCCGGTACATTGTTTGTAACTGGCTTATTGCCATGGAGCATCATCCCGTGCTGAACTAGCCGGCTATAATAGTTCATGATAGCCAGTGAATTATGAGTGCATTGAAACAGTTAGTTTATGATATTGAACACTAGACTGCTTCCTTTTCATTTCCTAAAGGGCTCCGCACACTGGCGACTAAAATAGGGGCGACTACCGATGCGACTACTACGTCGCCTGCAATAATTACCTTTGAGGTCGATCAGTGATGTTATCCACGACATCACTGACCTTCCAATAAGCATTTGTCGCAAACGAGTCAACAAAAACTAAAAAAACTAAAAATATGTTCAGTCGCCTCTGTGGTCGCAAGGGCGGTCGCCTAGAAAATCGCTCGAAAAATCGCCAGTCTGCGGAGCCCTTAAGGCAAACCTCCCTTAGGGACCATCTCAAAATTGGTTGATGCCGCAAAAGACTAACCTCGGTTAGTCTGGGGGGTCAAGGATTTTGATATGGCCGGTTAGTCTTTTGGCCTTATTTTTGCATCACCCATATACTTTTTTCAGAGGTTAAAATAGGCCTACCGGTATAGACTCGAGGCCAATTTACCTCGGAAGTTAGTCTCTCAAGGGGGGGGGGGAGGGGGTCAAGAGAGAGACTATAAACCAAGGTTAGTCTTTTGCGGCATCAACCAATTTTGAGATGGTCCCTTACATGCCTTATGAACTTGTTTGTCCTTGCTGAAGAATGACAACGGTCTGGCGACCGACGGATGGATCGTAAGCAAGCAATACTTGGGAATGGGATGTTTCCTCATGCTAAAATCCATCTGCGTTGGAGCAAAGATCTCAGTCATGGTTATATGTGGTCTCCAGTGGAGTACCATGTATCTGTCACCAGTCACGAAAACAGACAAAAAGCAACAAAAGCAGTTTAACATAATTTTTTTAATATTCGCATTCTATCAAAACTGAGTGAATACATACAAATTATTGTGCAACATCCAATTTCTCTCACTGCAACCATCATCTCAACATAAACTGTCTTGTGCACTTTCCACTGAAGACATACAATCTGCTGTAGGGTCTAATTAGACTCGACGCCAATTAAAAACGACCTTTCTTATTCGGGAAAGAATAAGGATAAACGGTTTTCGGTATCACACTGTCATAGGATGGTCTGTTCGTACAATATAATGTCATTAGGTCGAGCGACAAAATAATGACGTTGATTACTGGTACTGTAGGCCTAGCCGACGTGAGGTCCACGTTTTCTGTGTAAGTGAACTTGGAAGCATTTTCAATTCAAGGACCATGCCTTGAATTGAAAATGTTTCTGGGAATGTTTTCTCATCCTAAGAAAATTTACGCCTATGTATAATATGGTAACGGGGAGGTAATAAAGGCAAAAGTGACTTTTCTCCCTGCCTAGGGTAAGTTCAGCGACAGTAAAACACTACAGTAACAATAGCAGTGTGAGTTGAGTTGTGCGCCATACATCACACACATCTCACAGAAGTCGTACATGTAGGAACAGTTCCTTCTTGGTGAAGGCTAGAAAGTGGTTTCCCGTGGTGACAACTCAACAAGTTACCGTTCTTCTTGGCAAACTATACACTGGATTTCAGATGACACTTTAGAAGCATTTCCTGTGGACGATGGATGGGCCAGATTCGTCGTATTCTTGCTTACTGATCCACATCTGTTGGAAGGTGGACAGAGAAGCGAGGATGGAGCCACCGATCCATACGGAATATTTCCTCTCTGGTGGAGCAATGATCTTGATTTTCATCGTGCTTGGAGCCAGGGCAGTGATTTCCTTCTGCATACGATCGGCGATACCTGGGTACATGGTGGTGCCGCCAGACAAGACAGTGTTGGCATACAAGTCCTTTCTGATATCGACATCGCATTTCATGATGCTGTTGTAGGTTGTCTCATGGATACCAGCAGATTCCATGCCCAGGAATGATGGTTGGAAGAGGGCTTCTGGGCATCTGAATCTTTCGTTGCCAATGGTAATCACCTGGCCATCAGGAAGCTCGTAGCTTTTCTCAAGGGAGCTAGAGGAAGCAGCAGTGGCCATCTCCTGCTCAAAGTCGAGCGCGACGTAGCACAGCTTCTCCTTGATGTCACGAACGATCTCTCTCTCGGCTGTGGTGGTAAAGGAGTAACCACGTTCGGTCAGGATCTTCATGAGGTAGTCGGTGAGATCACGTCCAGCGAGGTCGAGACGGAGGATCGCGTGGGGAAGGGCGTATCCCTCGTAGATGGGGACTGTGTGCGTTACACCATCACCAGAGTCCAGAACAATACCAGTAGTACGACCAGAGGCATACAGAGACAACACAGCTTGGATGGCGACATACATTGCTGGGGTATTGAAGGTCTCAAACATAATCTGTGTCATCTTTTCCCTGTTGGCCTTGGGATTGAGGGGGGCCTCGGTAAGAAGGACTGGATGCTCTTCTGGGGCAACTCTGAGCTCGTTGTAGAAGGTGTGATGCCAGATCTTCTCCATGTCGTCCCAGTTTGTGACGATACCGTGCTCAATGGGGTACTTCAGAGTCAGGATACCTCTTTTGCTTTGGGCCTCATCACCAACATAGCTGTCCTTCTGGCCCATACCGACCATGACGCCCTGAAAAGACACAGGATAAAAGATTTTTAAACTTTTTGCTGCTTCATAGTTCTCGTTCACGCGATCTCATTCCAGCAAGTCAATGAAAGAAAGAGAAAAACCTGAAATTTGCAAAAATATTATTTTGTGAAACAGTTCTCAGTAAAGCTCACTGCTAATGCCAAGAAAGAAATGGCTGCTTCCTTTTTCAAAAAATTGGACATGACTTTGAGCATGACATGCATGCAACATGCAGAGTGTGGACGATTTCACAAAGTCATTAGGCCTAGGCCTGCTAGGCAATAATCGATGGTGGATCTTGTCGTCACACAGCGGCCTCATAAAACCAGCAAGCTAGGCCTAGGGCCTACCTAGCCTCGCTCTACAAAACTAAGTTAGCATCGGCATGGTTATGCCTCAGTCAGACAGAAGAGAAGAGTTCCGTCAAATATCTGAAGAAAACACCCATCCCATGGCTGCGATGACTAGGACAACAACGTTAGGCCTAGGCCTAGGCCTACAACTTGCCGACCTCTGTTTATTCGACAGTAGGGCCTACAACTCTGAAGTAGGCCTAGGCCTGGGCGCACACATGTTGGCCTCGGCCTAGCTACAATGCATGCATAACGGTCATGACAGTAACACGTAGGCCTGGGCCTACACCTGTGACATGGATGGCATGCGGTCGACAAGTCGAAAGACAGTCGTGGATTAAAAACGCAAAAATCAATCAATTCTTGGACAAGGTGACAGAGATATCAATGCTAAATGCAACTATGAATTCACCGAGAACTAACAACACTTTTGAATCATGATAAAGTTCATTGAACTCCCCGATGTCGACGGATTTTTATTTAGGTGTGGCCAGTGGTCAGGTGGTCATGATTGCATTGACACACAGTAGAGTAGTGCATAATGTACATGCATGCAGTGCACTGAAAAAACAGCTACGAACCTGATGACGGGGTCTTCCAACGATTGAAGGAAAGACAGCTCTTGGAGCATCGTCTCCAGCAAAACCAGCTTTGCACATGCCAGAGCCATTGTCAACCACCAAAGCAGCTACTTCGTCGTCACACATGATGTACGAATAAGGAAACGCGGGAAAATGGACTTATGAATGAAGGACAGCGTGACTCTCCGCTCCGGTCGATTTCCGACAACTGACGCTGGGAAATGCAGCGCGATGGTTTTATGACGCGGCGTCACCGTACCAACTTCCATATTTGGTGTTCGATATTGACATTCCCATATTTGGAAATGGTTCATCCAGGGGGACGACTGAGGCCTGCGTTGCCTAGCGAGAGAAGGTTTTAAACTTTGGCCACGCCCCATCTAAAATTCCCCGTCGCGTGGACGAGACATGACCATGTCTATGACGGATAGATCATGGACTCACTCCACAATTATAATGTCAAAATTTTTGGTTTTCATACGATATTTGGCCACTATCGCAACACTGCATGTTTATAGGCTGGGAGAGCGGACTTCTCAGGCCTAGGCCTACGGAGACGGGGGCGCGGAAATACATAGTAGGCTAGCGTTTTCGCAAAGCCCCGAAACGCCAACGCAAACTATAATAATAATAATAATAAAATTAAAAATAAAAATAAAAATAAAATCAATACCCTGTAAAACGGAAATTTTTGTGGACAGTTTTTTTGCGGACCCACAGTATTTCTGCCCCTGAATAATATTTTGCGCCTTTATAATCTGCGGACAGCTCGGCACCGCAAAAACCGCAAAATTAAAATGCATTGTAACAAACTAGAAGACCAGAGGAAATTCATTGACATCCCTATAATCAACACGATCGATTGGCAAGTGATGCATTGTGTGAAATGCGTCTTATTTTTGCGGTCGCGCCGACAACGTTTTGAAAGAATTTTTACGCGTATTAAATTTGCGAATGTGATAGAACCGCAAAGACCGCAAAATTAAAACCTCCGCAAAAATTTCCCGTTTTACAGTATCCTTTTGTTCGGTGAGGCCTACTCTCTTAGCGTGGCATCGAACAATGGGTTTGGCGTTCGCGTTGGCGTTTCGGGGACTTTGCGAAAACTCTCTAATCAGGACCGTGAACACGCAGGACAACGGAGTTGACGAAGTTCGCGCCAAATGATTTGCTGCGAAACCGCCAAATTATAGGGCCTATTAATCTGGACCTAGATGATTTCGCCGGCACCTCCGACGATCACTGAAAGTCGTCGGTCTTCGGTGCGTGCCACCGGAGACCGAGGCTGAAGCTAGGCGCACATCTGTGCGGCAAATCTCGATGCGGTAGGGGTGTTTTTAAAGTTGACTGACCCGACGCTGTCGACTCGTCATTTTTCCGGATCAGTCGACTTTAAAAACACCCCTCCGCATCGAGATTTGCCGCACATGTGCGCCTGGCTTGAGTCGATCTGGCGATAGCGCCGGACGCTGGACATGTCGCGGAAACTACTCGATATCAGCTTGGGGCCCTTTAGTGAACACCAGCAACTTTTTGCCTACGTTCATGACAAATTCAAATTCAAATTCAAATTCTTTTATTGAATATTTCGTGAAATAATTGAGTAGGTCGCGGGTATCGAGCAATTTCCTTTAATCGCACCGTGTCCCTCAGACAGCAGAGGATTATCGTCATGGATTAACTCTAATCGCGACCTTCACCTCTTCGGATAAGTTAACATTAAATGTATAAACGATCTCACCGCGTCGACGGATACATGTCCATTTATGGATATGTTGTATAATGTCTAGCTAGTTAGGCATCAATTAATCTCCTGTATGCGGCCGGATTAGTGAGTCGTCACAATGTGGAAGTGTAATATCCAATGTTGCCGCATATTTTAGAGATCGTCCCGCTAAGGCTTTCCATTCAGGCGATTTTCGAGCGGCAAACGCTCGAAAGCATTGTTTGTTTTCGCGGCGTTGGCGGACAAAGGATGCGGCACCGCACCGTTCACAAATCGCGTGAATGGATTTTTTGTCTAGACTGCATGGCTTTCCATCATGCGAGAAAACATTGTCCTCGGACCAGACCACTGGACGACACGGACAATGATTTTGCGCGTTTGTCGCTCGAAAGCATTGTCCTCTGACCGGACCACTGGACACTTGCGCGATTTGCCGCTCGAAAATCGCGTGAGTGGAAAGCCGACCTCCATTCACGCGAATTTCTAGCGATGCGATGCCGCAACCATTGTTTGTTTCCGCCGCGTTGGTCGCGGACAAAGGATGCGGCGTCGCACCGCTCGAAATTCGCGTGAATGAATTCTTTAAGCTAGGCGCACATGGTCGCGGAAAATCTCAATGCGGTAGGGGTGTTTTAAAGTCGACTGACGCGGATAAATGACGAGTCGACAGCGTTGGGTCAGTCAACTTTAAAAACACCCCTACCGCATCGAGATTTGCAGCACATGTGCGCCTAGCTTTAGCAATCCATTCACGCGATTTTCCTGCACCACCAACGCTGCGGAAGAAAACAATGGCTGCGGTGTTGCACCGCTAGAAATTCGCGTGAATGTAAGGGTAGGGACACACCTAACGCGATTCGTTGACGCATGCGGCAACGCCTTTGTTATTTTTCGCCGCACTGCACGCAAACAAAGGTTTTGACGCATGCGTCGTCCAATCGCATGCGAATCGCGTTATATGTGTGTCCCTACCCTAAATGCGAATGATCCACCGACGGCTTCACGACGAGTAAAGCCGGTGGATCACCCGCATTAGTAGAAAGCTCCCTAGGCAGTTTGTGTTCCGCGACTGAGGTCAAAGAGTTGGGCGGGTCTTTTTCCATGTGTTTCGTCTAATCGCCACAGACCGCAAAGATATCTTGTCTTGCGAGGTTCGAACTATAGGCTACCATTCTTTCGTGCTATGCAATCAAATGAGATGAAGAGCAGACGACCTAAAGTGACTCATCCAACTTAACAGACTTTGCTGCTTCAGTGCCCGAAAAAGGCTTCCAGTAAGCACCACGAATGATTTCCGATAAATGCTGGCTCATTCTGCATCCATATCATTCAGTGTTCTCCGACGGATTGTCTTATAGGCTAGTGAAGCGGGCGAAAGGCTCGGCATCCCGACTTATTCCTGCTGTAACTGGCTGGCACTTTTGTGGAAAGCCAGCAAATCTGAAGGTCTCAACATGCGGCTTTGTTGAGGACTTCCAGGCAGCGCGGCAAACGTCATGTTTGGCGGGTTAAAATCTTTGAATGGATTGAGAATGTAGTGTGAATACTCCAAAAGAAAGTGCAGATGGAGAGTGCTGAACGCAACCCTCCGCGCACCTGGTTGGCCTACCTGGATCTGAAAGTTAACCCATTGTGTCGAATGCGCGCGAAATTCCGTTCGGCGCCGTTTACCTTACGGATGTTCAACGCCGGACCAGTATCAAAACATGGTGGGGACGGTAGATGTTGATATAATGTCAAACACTTGACATCCTTTCCTTCCTGTCCCAACGCCAGATGGGATTGGCAGTCTTTTGAGGAGAATGACCAAATGTACTACATAACATGTACCTGGTACTAAAAAGTTCCAGGGAATGCCTGTAAGAAGGCTATTTTGAAGGAGACACAAAATGTACACTCATTGAAAATGAGACACTTGAAGGGTTCATGTAGCTATATAGGGAATGCTTCAGAAATGTCCCTGGCCTGAACAGAAAAAGAAGCCAAAGGCCCCAAGTTGTAAAGCATGTTATTCAGGGGCGGGGTGGGGGTGGGGCACATGCCCCCCAGAGCAAAAAGGAACAAAACAATTTTTTCCTCTAAAAGGTCCTTTTTCCTCTAAAAGGTCCTTTTCCCTCTTTTGTGTTGTCAGATGCGGGAGAAATGCATCTCAGAGGACTTAGACTTTTCAATTTTTTTCTGGGGGTCCCGCTGACTTCGCTATTCAGACTCAATCAATTTTGCCCCCCCCCCCCACCCAGGCCATAAAAGCTAGCTACGCCCCTGGTTATCAGTCCTCAGACTCCATAAGAGGGTTTTTCTTACGTTATCATGGGATAATATACCGGTAAGTGAATTTTTCAAGTGAATCAGCAAAGCCTTCCTTTAATAAATACATCACTTGTTTTATTTCATTTGTTACACACACAAGTACATGTATGTACATGTATGTATACATCTAGCGCATCTACCGTCTTGAAATACTACATTGTATAATCTTTCATCAAAGAGTATACCTGACTAATATCACAAACATAATACTTGCACATTCTTATACATACAAGGTACAAATGTACATTTCTATACAAAACTAGAGAAGACTAAACTTATTTGATTTACAATGTATTTAATTGACTATTTCTTTCCAAGAGTTACAACTCTTCACAGAGTTACGTGTAGGCCTACTTAACAAATGAGTTTTGAATACATGCAGGTTGGCCTACATGTACATGTAGACTTATACATGTAGGTAAATGTACATACATCTATTCTGTCAGTTGCTTACAGTACTTCATACTGGCACAATCGCAACAGCAACAAAGGCAACATCCCTGGGTACCGGTACCTTTGTTACGGTAATATAGACGAAAGCTGAGGATAGCTTAATTTTATAGCGAAAGAAGAAAACACGCCCATTTGTGGGTTAATTTACAGCTTGTTGCCTGAACTCATGCACATAACTGATCCGAGTCATGCTAGATTTTAGGAATTCACGCTCTTGTTTGCAGGTGCATTTTAGATGCTAATTCCGTGAAATGTTTGCTATCTGGTTTGGTCCCTCTGCTTTTGACGTATTCCAAGGTTTGGACCTGAAAAAGATGCAAGAATTTGGGAACTTTAAGTCCAAGTCCAAGTCCAAGTCAACCCTTACAAGGGAATATAGAACAATACATGAAGATGAAGCCTTCTTGGTCATGAGAAACTTTCTTTGACATTTTATAAAATTACTTTTCACAATTTTTGAAAAAATCTTCCAATTTTAAATTTTCTTTCTTCATTCACTTGCCTGACTGACCAACACCTGCAACATTTCTACCGGTATTTAAAATCTCAAAAGAAAATGCCTATTTTGGCATTTTGTATAAATAAATCCCACTCAAACAGTCAAGAAGACAATACTTCTGAGACAGCCCCTGTGGTCATGTCATTTTTTCACATGAGAACTGGACGAACTGGAACAGGCCTAGGCCTAGATTTCAGACAGACAATATGTATAGATAGATTATGTGTGTCATGATGATATTGTGAGCCCTACGTGCATTAGAAGAAGATGATATTATCAACATCGCTCCAGGTAACAGGGTAAAGCTACTTGGTATCCTGGATGCCCCATTGGTTAGTGAGACCACAGCACTAATTCATGGAGGCAAGGTTGATCATGATTTTGTGTGAATGCATGCTCGATGAGACTGTTCAAATCTATCTATTTGAATTATCTAAGTTACCAATTAGGCATTGAGACTGTTGCCAAACATAAAAGAATGAGTTGAAGTATGTTACCTTACCTGATGAAAGATTAGTCACGCTATAAGAGCTCGTTGAACTTCTCAAGTGATGAAAAGCATGGTGGCCATTTTTTGTCAGCTAAGGTTCGACGTAGTATCAGTCCAGTGTCGGTGTTACCACTGGCTGTATATAGGTCGGACAGGACACCTGTTACTGAGTTATTCATGCATAATTTGGAACTTCAAAGTGCGGGAAATTCAAATACCGGTACTATTCCTGTTTTTGATTTTGTTGAATAGCACCCGCTGGTGGACAGATCTAACATTATTTTCCCTTTGAACTGATGTAGAAAATATCAACCTATCAATTCCATCACTTTTATTCCATCACTACATAATTATCATAGGGGTTGAGATACTGAGATATTTCATTTTACACAAAACGCCCCCCCCCCCCTGGAGAGCTCAATATAGGTCATATCGTGCTCATTTTTTGTTTCCGAGGAGAGTTCACCAAGGGCTACCTTCAGATGAAATTTGGAGTCTAGCTATTACGGTTACAAAACGTCGGGCATAGTTTGACAGATGGAGTGACAGACTGACACGTGACGCCCATGAATAGTTATTTGACTAGCTCCGCCCACCTTTGGTCAGCTGAGCTAAAAACAAACAAAAATGAAAAAAGTGAACTGAACCGTAGTTTTTAAAAATTTTTATTTCGTCCTCCGTACCTGGGCTCAAAATCTTTCTGCCCGTAAACCAAAGAATATAATAACCGTGGCCTTACCATCAGCTTTGTGTCTGCTAAGCCATGCTTCTGGGATAGAGTCCACAAGTTAACGGCCAGACTGAACATAGGTGGGTTACTGATGTCACCATGGGCTAGAATATGACTGAACAGTTCAAATGCAAGGGTTGATTGCCTCTTCAGTTGCTGAAAGAAAACAGGAATGACTTGAGATTATGTGCAGCCTTACTGCCACCAGTCAGCGAATGACTGTGTGGAGTAGACAGACTGGAAGCTCTTACTAGGCCTACCACAATGATATTAGCAAACACTGAAGTTTGACGTCATCAGCCTTTTCTTTATAGTCTTGATGAGGAATGTTCTATTTCCCTTCTACAAATTGCGGTTAGTGGTTATGTAGGTATGCATCAAACCTACCTCACTTGTTTCCAAGATCTTTAGATGGTTTAAAATCTCTTCCAACAATGTAGCACATATCTTTTTGATTTCATTCAAGAATTTAAGATCTGAACCATACATGGCATCATTGGAGTCAACTGCAAGAAGATGAATGTGAACTGCAAACGTGCAATTATTTTGTGGAAGAATGCCAAAGTTTCCTCCATGGCTTTTGATGGCTGGTAGGCTCGGCATTTCTGTCTTCCAAAATAAACCTACCCCGTATCTATAATTTCTTTGAGCCAACTGGCTTCTGTATCACAAAGCAGAAATTTTCCAGTTACATACCATTGTCAACATGATAGGCGTAGCTTTCCTGAGACATGGCCGCCAAAAGATTCAGGACATGCATGTAGAGCCGTATCTTTGTGTCATTATTTATATCCCATGTGTAGTTCTGGAGTATATTCAACAGGCCACGGATGAGATACAGCACACCCTGATCTGGACTATCCTGAAAAGAAGTCATATGCATGATAACTGTGATACCGGTAATCTAATTCAGCTTTTACTAATTTTGTGTGGGTGAAACTCCAGTTATTCAGAACATACAGTCAAAAGTCATATATGATATACTTACTTGAACAACTAGGAGATTTGATGCAAAGTTCTTAATGTACTCAGCAAGGAGCAGTTCAGTATTGCGTTGTTTTCCATCGATTTCCATTGTCCTTGGCACCTCTGGTATGAGCGAGATGGCAGCCTTGAAGAAGGCATCAGCTGAAAAAGACAAAAACCACATGAACAGACAAACGCTACAGGTCAACTGGTGTCAGAGGATTCCTCGGAATGCTGAGTTTTGTCATTTTCAGAAGTTAGAGGATTTCTTGATCACAAATGGCTCAGTGATGCCACCTTTTGACAATCAAACTTACAATCAATTTCATTGTCAGTTGCTGGTGCCGAGATGGAAATTCCCCCAGAAGAACAAGCCCCTGTTTCATAAAGTGACTTTAAGCTAATGGTACCTTTAACCAAATGGAAAATGCATTGAAGTTAATGGTACCATTAGGAGCTGAAGATTTGACCTACCTTGAGATAAACACTGATTGAACATGGCTACTCTGCCGGCTTGGAGGTATAAGTTGAGCTGTATGAAGACTCCTTGTAGAGATGGAATGGTGATGAAAGAGTACGCTGCACAGGCCTGCAATCAGTAAATTTGTCAGTGAACACCAACGGTTTTAGGCCTATCTGAAAGAGCTAGCTAAAATACTTAAGCCAACCAAAATTCAAAGGAAAACTTCAGAACATCATTGTGTGGGAAGCAATATCCTGAACATAGACTTCATGGATTACCGGTATGGTAAAAGTTAACCTCACTTCGTAGTCATACACTGTGCATTGATGTACACCGAGCTAATCTCTTTATACACTGTACGTACATCGCTTACACTGGCCTCGAATGACTTACCCTGACAAAGGCTGCAGTTTTTCTTGTATGATTGCCCTTCACCACTGCCCGTGTCTCCACAGACAATTTGAGTACATTCTGAAATCAAAACATCCAAAGAGTTACCACCTAATGTACACGTAGCATAAAAGCTTTCCTATTACTTCTAATATCACCTGTTCAAGTACTTCTGGTCCAAGTTGATAGCTTTCCCTTGACAAATGACGAATTCAATGAATAACACCATGAATTTAGAAACTGCTGGTAACATATACCTACCTGTATCAAATGTATGAGGACCGTGTCTAGATTCGAGAAACTTGCTCTGGCCTCCACATAGAAACTAAGCTGTTGTTCAAAGTCCCGTCCAAAGGATATCCGTGATATGAAGCCATTTATAAGTTTTGCTATTGACTTTCTTTCATCAGCGAGGGTCAGTGCACTGAAAAATAAGCAATGGACATTTAAGATTATTAGGCCTACTCAAAGTTAGCCTATGAAGTGAAGGAACATTGTGACCGGGTCTGTGAAAACCCGGCCAAAGTCGCTGGGGAGTGACATAGGCCTTGATCATACCTGCCCTTGTTACACAATCAATAAGGCATTATGTGGCGCTAACAGACCGTAATCTTTTTATTGTGATGACACTCCCTATGTAACCTATTAACCCTGCGGTGTTCAGTGACTTTGGGCGGGTTTTGCCAGACAGGGTCACAATCGTGACCTATTGAAACAGAAATTGAAAATCAGAGCTGAATATGCTTGGCCTCATTGAATATCCTCCAAAGAGACTAGAGACTACTCAGCAGAGGAAAATAAAGAAAGACAGATTTCCTTCCCGAGTACCTGCCCTGGGGACTAGAGTATACTGTCATGGGAACAGAGTTGACTTACTTGACAGAGTCATGCATAGTCTTGCAAATGAACATCAGGGCATTCATGATGACTGGGTCATTGGTTGGGTCAATTTGGAACCTGTAATGAAAGGGAAGGTAATGCAGATACTACCTCTGGATAAGGCATACTAGTACATGCATATCATTACCTGAAGTCTCAGTAAAGAAATCTAAACATAAAGCTTTCAAACTTTCAAATTACCACTCACTTCACAAAAGACTCCATGATACTTCGACAGACATCAACTTTGACAGACTCCTTCTGGAACATGTCTATGAAAGGCAGGAACTTATCCTGAAAGAGGAAATGAATCATCACAAANGAATTTCATCACTCAGTTACTCTAACATATACTTACCAGTGCAAATAATGCAGAGAAGTCATGAATATGAGCAAGGATCTTAGAGACAACAGACTGTAGCTGTTGGTAATGATCTTCGAATGCACGGTCTGGGCTCATGTGCTTGATGACGTCAGCAAGGACTGTGTTAACCTCACGTTTCTGAAAACAGAAAACATAAACTTTTCACCATGTGTGCATATACAACCCCACATGAATGTTCAAAGTACCGCGGAAACTTACCTCTAATCAAAAATAGATAAGAGAGAGAGGTCCTCTCTTATCTATTTTTGCTCTAATGAATCAAACTTCCTGACTACAATTGCCTTCTATATGTACCCCGGCCACCCACATAGATGCAATAAAGAAATTAACACAGAATACTCACTGAAAAATGCTTGACAACGTACTCGATCCACACTTCAGCACAGGTGATGTAATCCTGCAAAAAAGCAATGGAAATTTATGATTCCGTAAGCACGCTGAGCCATTTCCACTTTGATAACATTCAACTGCACAGACAAGCAGCAGATTCA
The DNA here is from genome assembly GCA_002633025.1 of Notospermus geniculatus. Lineage (NCBI taxonomy): Eukaryota > Metazoa > Nemertea > Pilidiophora > Heteronemertea > Lineidae > Notospermus > Notospermus geniculatus. The sequence continues at coordinate 485,658 of NMRB01000123.1, read as the reverse complement.
GGGTCAAAGACCTCTGCACACCGCTAAGCCTATAGTACATGTATGTTTACAGTGTAGACTAAGCTGAAGATGTGAATTATCTTACAAGACATTTAACTTACTGCTGGATTCTTCAGCTTCATAATGACCTTCCAGACATCATTGAGAACAGCAAGCCTCTGATCTTCTGGTGGGTCGGCCATGACAAGGCAGAGGCCAAGTGTACGGTGAAGAAGATGCTGAAATAATACAAGCCATGTAAAAGGTATCCACAAGTTCCATTTTGTTCAGATACGAACAAAGACGGCCACTAACAGCAAGTGAAATAGACTGCACTGGGTTGGTTTTTGAAAACCGCGTTTCTTCAGCATACCTTTGGGAATCCCGTTTCTTCACATTCTTTGATCTGGGCAGTAAACTGAATTGCCCTCTCTGCAATGTATTCAGGCTTGAAGGCAGACATGATGGAATTGAGCAATAGGGCACTGAAATGAACAAAGCTCTGTTTAACCCTTTCACTGCTGAGTTTCCCAGATAAGTTGTATGCTACACTGCCGAGTTTCCGGTTCTCCGTTCTTGGGAAATCCCCTAATTTCGATTGGGGGCGACGTCTATGAATAGCCAAACTAACTACACATACCTTCTGCATAGGGCGTCAATGGTCGCCTATGGCAGTCTCAGGGGAATTCCTGTAATTTCGATTGGGGCACCATCTGTGAATAGCCAAACTAACTGAACATACCTTCTGCACAGGGCGACGATGGCCGCCTGCGGCAGTCGCCAGAGGGGGCACCGATTGTCACCTACGATTGTCACCTACGGCAGTGAAAGGGTTAAAGTGAAGTCCAAATGAGGACATTATACCTGTGTGTGTTGTAAGCTAGGACAAAAACAAACTGACTTTTCTTTACAACAAAATTCTATTCGTCATCAAAACAATTGTCAAGCGCTACCTGTTGCACTGTTGTTTACATTTCTGCAGCACATCCATAAGAGTGCGGTCTGATGCATTGTGTGCAATACACTGCAGCAGCCAATCCAATGCAGGTGAATATAGGGTGAGGTAGCGAGGCATCTCAACTTTCTGCATGGCCAGAATGTTCTGTACGGAATCACTTTGGAGCTAAAATAAGAAAAAATAACATCAGGAATTTCTTAGAAAAGGAAGAAAAGGCTGATTTTACACAATTTTATGCACCGCTTTGTCCATGTCCATTTATTAGGGAAGCATATACATGTAGAAGGAGGTCTCACACAACTTAACTGCTGTTCAATGAAGTTAACGCAAATACCTGTGGATAAGTGATGAGGAAGTCATTGAATAGGAACATCAGATAGTCTCTGTACTTTGGAGCGACTTTCATGCCAACCTGAAGTAAAAAGCATACCGGTACATAAATGCCTACACACATATGGATCACTATGCTCCAGTCGCTGCTTTTAAAGAATACACAAAGATTTCGGCCAGCTTCAGACTCGGAACTCTGTGATGTCCTAAGAGCATAAAGATCCATTTGGTGCCCTTAACTGCTTTGTGTATTATGAAGATTCCGACAATAATCTCAAAATCAAAGACCTCAACATCAGCAGAGATGTGAACATTTTGCAATGTGCCGTTTTATCTACAGCATACATCCCACTGTAGGCCTGCTTGGGAACACTTACTCTTGACAGATAGCACCTGGCATATATAGCAACCAACGGGTCTCCAATGCCTTTGATCATGTGAGAGAGTCGCATCAGGGCATCAGAAAATTCACTGAAAAACGCATTAGGATATATTCAGATATTGTATGTCATGCAGGGTCGTATTTAGCTTTTTGGTCCTGGGGGGGGCAAAAGCCTCTCTGGGGGGGGGGCAGAAGACCTTTTTTTGCCCAAAATCCGCATGAAAATCACGTTTTTTGGTTGGCTCTGGGGGGTAACTGCCCCCCGCTAAATACGGCCCTGTCATGTGTCCCACATAAAGAAACCGTAATGATGAGCAAGGTTTAGTCATAACTTACTTCGCTGCCAGAAAACTGTAGCACTTCAAAATGGCCATTTCTGCATAAAGTCTGGGCACTAGTTCTCTTATAGATGCAATCTTGAAGAACCAGTTACGGCATGTTTCCTTAGCAGAATCCGGAACTTGATCGGGGGTGAAATTTTCTGTTCAAGAAGAAAAGAAATAGATTTGTGAATGATTTATAAAGTGAACAATCGTCAACAGGTGATCCAGTGTCCTTACAAAATCATTCGTAAAATTGAAACCTGTCTGTATTCCAACCAGGACAAAGTACCGATACTGAAATGAAGTCATGAGAAAACACATCAACACCGTCATCTGACATTTTATCTACAGTCCAAATGCTCACCTGGTAGAGAACGAGCCATATTACAACCTTTTGGATAGTAGGAAGATTTACTGAAGATTCTATCATACACAAGTTTGCCTGAAAATGCATATATGGCTAGGTTAAGCAGTGAGAGAGGGCCAATAGCCAGTAGCAACCAAACAAAATCAGATGTTAACAGTCTGACTGCCGGCTACGATTATACTCGTAGTTGCTGATCTCCGGCCCATTGCCAGCTACGAGTATACGCGTAGTAGGGCTAAAGCATTTTCTGTTAATGTTGGTAAGCTTGGCAATGATGAAGAGCCTTTCAATGATCATACTGGCAGTGGGGATTAACCAGATGTATGGGAACACGCTAGAGGGCGTACAGCTATGACTCATAGTTGGCAATATGAAATAAACTTGAAATAGGCCTGGGGGTCATGGCAATGGCGGATGGAAATGATATTTTGGCCATGGCAGCAAACGTGTTAAAACCTATAACTGACAAGGAACAATATTCAGATTTGACAATATTTTGCTACAAGTTACGACTATTTCCCTGCAGGTGTAGCACCCACCATTACTTCTTGGCTAAAGACTCACCAAATGTATCCAAGATGTCTGTAATCAGCACAAACTTGCTTGGATAGAACTGGATGACACTTGTTTCTGACAAGACTTTGGCACACTGTATGGCAATCTTTAGAGATTTGACTCGCTGATCGAGGTCCCATGCCGTGATCAGGGCTTGATTGAGCTCCTCTATCCGATTAACATACTCCTGTTGACTGAGGTTCAACATTTCTCTGACGGACCCCTCTTCAAAGTCATCAAGTTGCTCCAGACGATTCTTGACTTTATCTGTCACTGTGCCAGTTGTTGCTGTTTTTACCACCACTTAAATGAGAAGCGAACATGTTTGTAAGTTTAGTTAGAGTCCCCTTTTAATAATGATAATATTAATAATGCCGTTCTTATATAGCACATTTCCAGTTGGACTGCTCGACGCGCTTCACATCATTATTATCCCAGCTATAGGTCTGTTCATTCCAATTTCATTTCTCCACTCCCTGGGGAGTATTACAGTCCCGGCAGCTGATTTCAGCACTCTTGGACCAACATTCACATACACCATCACTACCAACCAGGTACCCCTTTTACACCTGGGTGGAGGAAGCAAGTGAGGCAAAGTGACTTGCTCAAGGTCACAAGCGAGCATGTTTTTTCCATGGTCATGACTTGGAATCGAACCCGGGACCCTCTGATCAGGAGTCCGTCTCGCTAACCACGACACCACGCCACTCCTTTTCATAGTTCACTGGAAATGAAATAAGTTTTTCAGGTACCAATCCAAGAAGATACTACCTTTTTCTTTGTCTGATGCTGAGAGAAAGCTTGTGGTGATGGAGAGCTTCTCTGATGTCGTGTATTTCAATAAAATCGTGGCTCTTTTGGAAGTCCATGGTTCAACAAAGTCATCTGGTTCACTTGTTGATGACGAAGTTGTGCTTGATCTTCCCCTTGTCTCCTGTATAAAACAACGCACACCACAAGGTGTAAATGAGAGCAGATTAAAGCGGCGAATCCACTGACATGATTTTGACTTGAGACGGGGTTGCGATCACCTTATGGCAATCTGAAGTCCTTATAAGGTGATCGCAAGGGATCGCAACTCCGTCTCAAGCCAAAATCGTGACAGTGGTTTCGCCGTTTAAGCAGTGCTTAGAAGTTTTAAAGAGTGCTTCCTGTGATTTTTGTGAAAGGACATCCAAAGGGCTGAGAAGTACCGATGTACTACTACTAGTTCTTACAAGATGTTCTGATTTGGTATATTCACTAAATTGCTTATTTATGGGTACATACCTTGTCCTCAAGAGACATCTGTGAAAGAGGGTCAGATTGGGCGGCAAACTGTGAAAGTGGGTCTGTTCCATCGAAGCCTGTATCAGGATTGAGTGGGTCAATAAGACTCTTACTCTTGCTTGGTGTTGTAGTTTTGGCAGATTTACGTGCCTTACTTTCAGATACCTATGAAAAGAATATATAAAGCATAATACACAAACATGACCAATGAAAAACAACAATGACATTATTTGAAAAATCCAAAGCCAGTAATGCACTTTTTCCTATGTCTTTCCAAAGATAGGGCACAAAAGGTGACACACAAAATGATATAATAATCGAAGTCGTCCTCCAGAAATTTTTGCAAATTTTCGACCCCAACCGGGGTCTTCTTCAGGCTGGCACTTTCAAGTCAAGCTACCACCAGAAGTATAAAGAGCTGGACCCCAACATTACAAGTAAATCTGAAATAACGAAACCCTGTGCAAACAGGATGCGTGGAAAATAATAGTTGAATAGAAACAAAGCCCCCAAGGTCATGAAGGCTCAGGCTGGATGCCAAACTTACAACAATGGCTTTCAATGGGTGACTGGAAGTTACATCTCGGGGAAGTTCTTCTCTCTTTCTCTCTGCACTGTAGTTCCGTTGCTGAGGTAGCCTGAAAAAAGAAGGGAGGTCAATAGGCCTAGCCTCTGCCTGTATGCCTAGGCTTACCCCCTAGGCAAAAGTGTGAGTGACGACAGGCCCCAGCTACCCTGGAGTGAGCAACCCCAAGCCAAGCATAGGGCTAGAGGTCTATAGAGTGAATCCATCGGCATCTGACGCAGGATCAAAATCTGGACACAGACATTGGCCTACTACTCGCTACTGAGGCCTAGGCTATCTGTCGGCGTCCAGATTTTGATCGCGCGTCGGACGCCGATGCGGCGATGGTCATGTGTCGAAGTATGAAATAGGCTTTACCATTCCATTGCCATTGGCAGATATGCAATCACCAGGCTACAAGCCCTCTCTCTGCCGCTCTGGTGATCACACGCACACCGCCCCAAACAGGAAGACACAAAAAACCCCAGCAAGCAGGCTTGGGCCAAGTTGGGCTGGGCTTGGTGGTTGGCAGGGGCATGGCTGGCACGGCGAGGGGGGGGGGGCAGCCAGCCTATAGGCCTAGAGAGGGTAAGCATAGCCTGCCCTGCCTTTTTGCATTTTTGAAACTCAACTTGGTCCATTTTTTGCTGTTTTGTCCAACGTTTTTTTTGGGTTCTACCGCATCGTCTGCCGCAGAATGACTGAATAACAAAGTGCCCCATCAGTGTGTATTGAGAGCAAATAAAAACTGAATATGATATCCAGCTACAGGTGTACCCTTAAATAAGAAAACATCTTTACAAGCATGACCATTTCCACTAAATTTCATAACCTTAGTTTTGCTAACATTTATTTCACATGACTTTGGATTCTTCAAGCGTGACCTTGACCTTTCAGGAAACATGGATGAGCAAGATAACCTGAATTTTCTTCCCCTTATTTATGATATTGTAAAGAGGTTGGTATGTGAATTATGTAAGATGTTGTATGGGTGTATTTATCATTATACGTAGCACCTTTATATCTGCATTTGATACTTACCACTAGTTCCTGCAGGTTGTTTTTTAGGGCAAAAGTCATTGTTTCCATCCAGGTTTTATGGATGGTGTAGAAGGAGGTGTTATCCCAAGGAAAAGTGTCCGATTACTAGACTACCCTCCTCTCTGTCTGTGTTGTGTAAGATCTTAATCAGGGGCGGATCCAGAATCATGGGAAAGAGGGGGAAAACCTCAGTCAAATTTTAACATCTTTTCAAAATTTCGAAATTTCCCGGTATATTTTGTTAAAGCCCCACTGTATTGAATGTGAAAAACGCAAATCATCGCCGCGATTCTCGCACGACGTCAGCGTAGTGTAAAATGTACTACGCTCTGTCAGAGTACATTACAGCTCTCCCTGCAGTTTTTTTCAATGTGTGCTGAAAACTAGGCCTTGATTCTGTGAAGTGCGTATCAGGCAAGCATTTTGGGGACCTTCACGAGGCTATGGGACCTCTATGTGCACTCTCCTAACTTTTTGAAAATATCGTAAAATTCAATACTGTGGGGCTTTTAAGATTTTCCACAAAATAGAGGGGGCACGGGCCGGGTGTGCCCCCCCTTCGATCCGCCGGGTGTGCCCCCTCTTGAATCCACGCCTGTTAATCCACAACCACCATTTGCTAAATGATTGGTATTTTGCTTTATTTTCAGGCATTGACTGGTTGAGTTATCAATACCTTTTTGATAGAAACAAAACTTGAAAAATGGAGTTTGGGGATCCGCATGTTATGCAGTATTTGACAGAAGTTGAAGCTCTAGCTGAAGATGTTCTTGCTGATAGACAGCATCTTGTAGACCTTGACAGAAAGCGTCAAAAAACAAGAGAAGCTGTTCGAGTTGTGCAAAAAGATAAAATCAATGAAAAGTTTTGGGTGTGTCTCGGCAATCAGTTTCTTAAACTGCCAAAAAAGAAAGTTAAAAAATGTCTTGATAGCGATTTTGATGAACTGGACACTGAGATCAATGATGTTAGGAAGAATCTGAAAGTCAAAGTCAATAAACTGCGGGATGCTGAATACAAGGAAGGTCTACAAGGTTTCAGTCTGAATCCACTCAGCAGGGATGAGATGAAGGCTATTGATAGCTTGCTGTAGTGTTAACAGGTAAACCTTGAATTTAAATCTACAGTTTGTTTATTGGACTTCAAATTGTGTGGCATCATCAAAACATAGCAGTAGTCCAAACAGAATTTGGCACGATAAAAAAAGTGCAGTGATTAAAGATTTTGCTGAATTTTTCTGCAGTATTCAAGGTTTACCTGAATGGAACATAATCAGTTCAGAGTACTGACATTCCATTTTATTTCTNTCAAATCCTTTTCCAGCAAGAGACGTTCTTGTATCTTCGGCGTACTTGTTTTCTCAACGAGTTGATCACGTATCATTTCGTCGACCGTATTCGCATTGTATTCGCAAGGTATAACAAGTTCACGTAAAGCAGCAATGTATTCATCAACTCCTTCCCCCGGCAGTTGGGAACGTTTCCGAAATCGAACTCGTGCAGCAACGACGTTCTCTTGCGGTGCGAAATGATGTTGGAGCAGTTTCAAAGCGCGAACGTATTCGCTGTCTCCGCGTTCGTACTGGACTCCATCTCTATCTGGTTGAAATGTATTAAAAATTCGCTGACCTTCAGGCCCCAAAGCATGTAGTAGCATTGCCTTCTTCCTCTTCGCAGAAAAGGGGTGAGATTCATCCTCAACAGCAACGATGTAATTCTTGAACATCTCAGCCCAAAACTTCCATTGGTGCGCCGGCTTCCCAGGACAAGCCAAGAACGCGGGCGGAGGAGAAACAGAAAATGTCGCCATCTTCGCAGCAATGAAGAGAAATACGGCAACAATCGCTAGGCAATCTACGAACTATCTTTTTTAATCCTCGTCGCCATAAAATGTGGCATCTTCAGATGCCGAACGAGCAAGTCAAGTCGGGCACGTCCGAACAGCATGAGTTTATTCCAAAAACTAACGAACATAACGCACATGACGTACGCTAAACACGTTACATTATTACATGACGTACTGACGTTACATGAGGTAGTGACATCACATGAATGAGGTGATGACGTCATATGAGGTTCCAAAGCTCACGACACAACATGTGGCATCATCAAAACATAGCAGTAGTCCAAACAGAATTTGGCACGATAAAAAAAGTGCAGTGATTAAAGATTTTGCAGAATTTTTCTGCAGTATTCAAGGTTTACCTGAATGGAACATAATCAGTTCAGAGTACTAACATTCCATTTTATTTCTTTCCATCCTTACAGATGTGAACTATTGTTTTCTAAACAAATGTAAAATGCTAATTAGCCAACTGTTTGTTCATTTCAGTATTGAGAAGGATTCCCACGAAGTGCCACAGAAGATAAGCGATTTAAAGGCAAGGTTCCAGAAGGGACGGGAGTACGTGGAAAAACTGCCTGGAATTGATTACAGTCGCGAGGAGCAGTTACGGCAATTGGAAGTCCTCCGTAAACAATTCAGCAACAAGACTGAACTCTTACAGAAGTACAAAAACCAGTGTAATTTTGAATTCCCACGCTAGTGATAAAAATGGAGAGCAAGCACCCTATTTTTGTGACTGATCCTAGTCAGTACATGAATTATGTCTACAAACAGGTTTGGATAAAGACTGTGGACAATAAGGATCACGTTGGCTGGGTGTATACTGTGGACCCTGTGTCAAGTACATTCTGTTTGGTCACATTTGCCGAGCGGCCGTTCATGGAAATGGTTATGGGCCATGCGGTCAAGGAGATAACTGTGGTGAATGAAAGTACTGACACTGAAAAGGCAAAGCTTGATAAGCTTTTCGCTAATGGCACTCTTGAGGAGCTCGGACCAGAGGAACTAAAGGAAAGGAAGGACACTATTAGATTATGGTTGCTGAAACACAGGTTACCAGTTGAAATCTCCTCAGAGAATCCTGACGCATTGTGCATAGCTAATGCATTGTCTATAGAGCCTCCTTATACTCCAACCAGTTGTAGAAGTACCAATGAGATTATTCTTGGGAAAATTCAGGGTTTGTTGAAAAATATGCCTCCTGATGTGAAGGACTGGGACTAGATTACATTATTTCCTTGAAAAGTTCTACTTAAACAATATTGTGAATGATACTAATTTACTTGTCATGCTGTGTATGAACGAACATTGGGACTATTTTAGTTTCAATACTGGTAGGCCTATGTGGAGAATGGACTCATCTAGGCCTACTTGTCTTTGATTCAATACAGAGGGAGTGAAGAAAGAACTTACCGGTAAGGCATGATTTCATGCATGTACATGTACTAGCTTGCCAAGCTAGAGAAATTGTATATTTGTTTCTAATAAAATTTGTCCGTGAAAACTGATGGCTTTGTATGATTATGAAATTCCCAAGAAAACTCTCTGTCCCCACTCTCACATTGTGTGCTCAAGATGCCCAACATGCCCAAGGGGCAGTGTTTGGAAAAGTTTTAAAGCCCTTTCCTTACAATTAGCACCTATTTTCTTACAACAACATTAGATCTGCAAAAAGAGAACTTATCAAATCCAAAATATATTGCATCAAAAATAGGAATATGCTGCCCCTCCCTGTTCACCTGGCTTTGTCGGGCCTTGGAGGAATTATATAATTCAGTATAATTCCTCCAAGGTCGGACCAATGCTAGGCCAGAAAAAAATGGAGTTGAAATTTCCAGAAAATGATGGTCTTTCAGTGTTACTTAGTGACCACAGGTGCAGAAAGGGTATCCTTTGCCTCCCTATACATTACATAACACTCAACTTCCAAGATGGGCTTGTGGGTGCTGCCCTCTTTAGACAGACGTTAGACCTAAATACCAAATCGTTGAGGAAGGCGAAGCCAGTGCCTGAGCAGAATTGGTCTCACCAGGTTTACCATGAAAAGAAAAAAAAATGTGTACATTGACAGTGTTGTGTAATTTTGTCGATTTGTGCATTTATTTCATCTGTTCATTCTTCTCTGTCATCATACTCACACATCTAACGGATGTCGTGTTGGAAAGTAAGAATAATCACAATGTGCCCTGATGGTTCCCACTCCAGCCCTTGTTTTCGGGTAGGCCTACTCATCATCAATCAATCAAACAAAATAAAATCAGTCAGCATGGTCAGTCATGGTTTGTCGTTTGTGATTGTGTTGTGTTGTNAGACTGTTGACAATAAGGATCACGTTGGCTGGGTGTATACTGTGGACCCTGTGTCAAGTACATTCTGTTTGGTCACATTTGCCGAGCGGCCGTTCATGGAAATGGTTATGGGCCATGCAGTCAAGGAGATAACTGTGGTGAATGAAAGTACTGACACTGAAAAGGCAAAGCTTGATAAGCTTTTCGCTAATGACACTCTTGAGGAGCTCGGACCAGAGGAACTAAAGGAAAGGAAGGACACTATTAGATTATGGTTGCTGAAACACAGGTTACCAGTTGAAATCTCCTCAGAGAATCCGGACGCATTGTGCATTGCTAATGCATTGTCTATAGAGCCTCCTTATACTCCAAGCAGCTGTAGAAGTACCAATGAGATTATTCTTGGGAAAATTCAGGGCTTGTTGAAAAATATGCCTCCTGATGTGAAGGACTGGGACTAGATTATTCCCTTGAAAAGTTCTATCTAAACAAAACTGTAAATGCTGTGTATGAACAAACATTGGGACTATTTTAGTTTCAATACTGGTAGGCCTATGTGGAGAATGGACTCATCTACTTTGATTCAATACAGAGGGAGTGAAGAAAGAACTTGAGGTATGATTTCATGCATTTACTAGCTTGCCAAGCTAGAGAAATTGTATATTTGTTTCTAATAAAATTTTTCCATGAAAACTGACGGCTTTGTATGACTATGAAATTCCCAAGAAAACTCTCTGTCCCCACTCCCACATTGTGTGCTCAAGATGCCCAACATGCCCAAGGGGCAGTGTTTGGAAAAGTTTTAAAGCCCTTTCCTTACAATTAGCACCTATTTTCTTACAACATTAGATCTGCAAAAAGAGAACTTATCAAATCCAAAATATATTGCATCAAAAATAGGAATATGCTGCCCCTCCCTGTTCACCTGGCTTTGTCGGGCCTTGGAGGAATTATATAATTCAGTATAATTCCTCCAAGGTCGGACCAATGCTAGGCCAGAAAAAAAATGGAGTTGAAATTTCCAGAAAATGATGGTCTTTCAGTGTTACTTAGTGACCACAGGTGCAGAAAGGGTATCCTTTGCCTCCCTATACATTACATAACACTCAACTTCCAAGATGGGCTTGTGGGTGCTGCCCTCTTTAGACAGACGTTAGACCTAAATACCAAATCGTTGAGGAAGGCGAAGCCAGTGCCTGAGCAGAATTGGTCTCACCAGGTTTACCATGAAAAGAAAAAAAAATGTGTACATTGACAGTGTTGTGTAATTTTGTCGATTTGTGCATTTATTTCATCTGTTCATTCTTCTCTGTCATCATACTCACACATCTAACGGATGTCGTGTTGGAAAGTAAGAATAATCACAATGTGCCCTGATGGTTCCCACTCCAGCCCTTGTTTTCGGGTAGGCCTACTCATCATCAATCAATCAAACAAAATAAAATCAGTCAGCATGGTCAGTCATGGTTTGTCGTTTGTGATTGTGTTGTGTTGTGTTGTGTTGCATGGTTGTGCTGCACTGCTGCGTGCTTGGTGGTGTGTGTGGTGTTTGTGTGGTGTCATGATTGATGTGCATTGTGTGTTGTTGATGATGATCATGTCATTGATGATGGATAGGCCTAGGCCTAGGAGGTTAGGAAGGAATTCAGAATTTACCGACCAAGGCCCAAAAAGGTCGTACTCATGATTGATTGACTGAATAATAGGTCTAGGTAGGCCTAGCTAGGCCGACATAAAGCTACGTTGCCATCTTGTTATGTCATGATGTTGTTAGGCCTATAATTGTCCTATTGACGTTACAAAAGGGTAGGCCTAGGCCTAGCTAGGCCTATATAAATAGATTTCTTTTGTTCAACCTCAATAATTAAAGGCAAGTCACATCTGATCACATCAGTAGGCCTACCCCTTATTTCTGTTAAATATTACTTAATTATTCAATTCTATTTTTCATTTTCAGGAGATGAAATAAACTCATATCATAGCCTTATCTCATGATCTCTACCAGATTATGAATGAATTCAACAGCTCATAGCTATCTAATTGAGACTGAGAGTTGTGCGAGTACGACGACAATGGATAAGCAGGAATCTCAGGAGGCTGCGCCAGAGACCAGTTGCCAGGAAACTGATGACACGAACCAAGATGACAAACCTGGTGGATTTTTCTTCAGCAATGGGACTGTTGCTCTTCCCAGTTCCACCCCTGGTCCACCCACAAGCATTGTGACTCCTGGACAGAAATCACTCTTTGACTTCAAGTTTACCTCGTTCATTCTACCGACCAATGCTACCAATGCAAATATGCTGAACATTACCAACCAGAATCTCTCTCTTTATCCTGCCAATTCCAATGCAGCTGTGGGAGATTTTGCAATAAATTCAATAAATTCAGGAGATGGAAGAGTCCAGCCTGGTCAGAGCTCCAGTGGGCTACCAACAGCAGCTGTTGCATCCAGTGAAGCTGCTTTCATGGCTCCTGGGGGTTCTAGTTCTGCAGCTACCTCAGACGATGCACAAAACAAAGGTGGTTTTCATTTGGACACAAGTCGAATCCAGACAACTGTATTGAAGGACCAATCATCGGAACTTGCTGCCCTTGGATTAGATGTCTTCAATGCTGAGCAGTTTGAGCAGGGTATGTAAAAAGCTCTTCCTGGATAATTTAGTTTAACTGGTATTTAATAGGAAGAAGTGCATGTGCCTCGCAAACAATAGAATTTCTATTGTTTGCGAGGTGCATGCACTTTTTAGCACGCCTTAAAAGACAAGGCCTGAAGAGGATGACAAACTGAGTGAAACTGTCTTCACAATTATTCAAAACTCGGATAAGCTTAGAAATTTTTCAACTTTTTTCCATGTGTTATGGCGCAGGTTAGCTTAGAAATTTTTCAACTGTTTTCCAGGTGTTATGGCACAGGTTGACCAACACATTGCAGCAGAAGAGAAGGAAAGACGAGATAAGATTCTGAAAAAGGAACTGCAGAGTGTCACTGAAGACATCAAGTGAGTTGATGGAAAATAAATAGATATGCCCTGAAATTCAGGGCTTTTATTGTTCTTTTGTTAACATGAACTTGGTTGTTGGATGATATTCTTTCGGGGCTCTGCCAGAGTGTGATTCCAGTTTAAGTAACCAACTTCGAGGACTCTTATTTGCAATTGACCATGACTTTGTCTATTGCAGTACTGTCAAAGTCGAGTTAATGAACATTGATAAGGTGATTGGGATGTTGAAGCCTAAGCCAGGAGAAATGAACAAGGATATCCAGAGGAAGATGGAGGCTGTCAACAGGCAGAAGGATAACAAGGTGAGAACGTGATCTCTTCAGGAATTTTCAGCAGATTTTACTTACCGGTAACAAAAATAAATAAGCAAACAAATAAGTAAATTAAAGCAAGCAAACTAAACTAAGGCATACTGGTAATGCAAATTAGGTTGACAAACACAAAGAACACACAGAAGAAACTCAAATTTACAAAGCATAAATTAAATTGAGTCTGCTGTTTGCCATTGAACTTGACTAACAGCGACTGGCATAAGGGCACAACCCGAATCTTCAAGTTACTTGAACAACTGGAATATAAGACTACTGTTTTAAGTGTGTTTTCCATACCAAGGGTCTAGAGCCCAAAAAATGGGGACTTTAAACAGTGAGAAAAAGAGAAACTTATGCCCGCTGTACACAATCAAATTTTTCATCCAATTTTCTGAATATGCTCAATAAAGGCATACATGCGGGTTTATACAGTGAAGCCCCAATAGGCCCGGAATCTGAATTTCCAAAAAATTGGATGAAAAATTTGATCGTGTACAGCGGGCATTAGCCTAAATAAATAATCAAGGAATAAAATACTGATACATACCAAGTATAATCGAACAAACTCAAGGCACCCATACCAATAGCCAGTGACAAACTGGGAGAACCTGAGAATTCCAGAGAAGGGTGGTGTCAGCTCAATGGAAAGTACCAGACTGACTTTAAATTGAGTAAGCAAGATTTTAATAGGCCTAGGAGATCATGTGACTTCAGGATCAGGTGATTCATGTTTTATTCTAAAGAAAACTCAAAACTAAAATTGGAGGGAAATTCGAATCATGCCCAGTGCCAGTGGCCACAACAGCTAATGGTGCAATTAGTTACATTTTGGTAAAGTTTAGTGCTCCCATTACATTGTTGTGATTTATATTGTTGGTCTGTTCACCTGATGTTTTCTTGAAGTGCGGTCCTTTATTTGTCATTTTAGCTGAAACAGCTGAAGAAATTGAAGGCGAAGCAAAAGTCATTGAAGAGGAAAATTCATGGCAATCAGGATAATCTGGATGATGATGATGCCTTATTTGATGGTGAGTGAGGCTTCTTCATCAAATGTACCTTCATTGTTAGATACTGCACTATATGGGTGTCGGAGTTATGGTAAACACTATATGGGTGTCGGAGTTAAGGTTAAATTACAATTTTTTTTGCAGAGGGCGATACATTCGCTCTGGAACAAGCGCTTGGGTTGACCGGGCAAGGTGAAACAGAACAAGAGCGCATGATCAGGACTGGGGAGATGACTCCTTTTGGCACAGTTGTCAAAAAACCAGAGAAACCAAAACCAAGCATCAGAGCTAGTACTTCAGAACCAACAGAGTTTGAGAAATTCCTCATGGGACAGGATTCCAAACTTGAAAAGAAGGCCCCTACAAAATCCAGGAAATCATCATCCACTGAGAGTGTCAAAATGAGAAAACACCAATCTGAACCAAATCTTAAGAAGTTTGGACGTTTGGCGAAATTAGAAGCTGAAGAAATTGCCAGGGAAAAGAAACTGATGGATATTGCAAAAGGAAGGAAGATTGAACGGAAGAGGAAGAGTTCGTCTGAACGAGAGACGTCGCCAAAAAGGAGGAAGTCGGCAGATGACGACGATCGGAAGCGGAAAAGAAACTTCTTCGATGCTAAAGACGGACGTAGTTATAGGACCGAGGCAGATTTTAGTAATTGGCAGAGTGGTAGAGCGAGGTATCCCAAGCTGAAGCACGAGTGGACAGGGGATGGGGAAGTGGATTTTGATGCTGCTGAGGGGAGCGAGGAGGAGTATCGGCCTTCTAATGATTGGATGGACCAGTCTGATGGGGATTGGAGTTCAGGTAGGCTACATGTTGTCTGTGTTATTTGATGATATCTTGAACCTGTTAGTTCTGGTTGGAGAATTTCAAACGTGCTTTAAAATGAAAAATTTGACCATGCAGTTTGTATTTCCCCGTAAGAAGGGTTTTTTCGTTGCCATTTCTACATGGCGTCATTATTGACCAGGGATGGCGCTACCCACTCGCCAAATTGCCATTGGCTATTTCATTTCTGATTTGGCTAGAACTTCAAACATTTGGCTAAAATTTTCCAAAGTGAAAATCCATTAGATTGGAAAATTTGGGTATTTGAACTTTTACTTGGCTAAGGATTTGGTTAAGACTTGACAGAAGCTAGTTCCATCCCTGTTGACAATTCCCTTGCGCATCTTTGCAGATGGGGCTCCAGTTCCAAGTAAAAGAATGAGGAAAACGAAGAAGAAAGTATCAACTCTGCCTAAAGAATTCCATGGCAGTGATAGTGAGGTTGAAGAAGAGAAAGAGGAAGAGGAGGAAGGGCCAAGTTTGGTTGAGATACGAAGGCAATACAACAAGTCAAGTAGACACCACAAGGATGATGGTGATGAATGTTCTTATGAGAAAAGATTAAGGTAAGCCAGTGTTTTTGCAGCCTTGGGGACTGCAGGGTCCTGTACATGTAACCAGCCTTGTCTTTTAAGGCGAGCTAAAAAGTGCATGCGTCTCATGCACTTCTCATGCACTAAAAAGTGCATGCGTCTCATGCACTTCTCATGCACTAAAAGTGCATGCGTCTCATGGACTTTTTAGCTCACCTTAAAAGACAAGGCCTGCTGTAAAGTAATTTTCATCAGTTTACACGGTCTCTGCCCAGAAATATTTTTGAGGGTACTGATTTCTTCAAAATAAGCGAAAACACCATGAAATGAAAGAAAATGGCCCTTTTCTGTTCCTTTGAGGGTACTACCATAGTACCGTACCCTTAGTACCCTCTGCCCCAAACCTGGTTTATTGACATTGTGCATCCATGGCCATACATTGACTTGACTTCCCTTTGCTTGTTCCAGTAAGTTTCAAAAGGAGGAATTGAAGAAAAAAAGGGAGAAAATCATTGCCGGCGAGGATGCTGACTCGGAAGTGTCTGATAGTGAGTTCGACGGAGGGTTCAAGGTGCCTCCCCAGATATGGAACAAGCTGTATCGCTATCAGAAGACTTGTGTGAGATGGTTGTGGGAGTTGCATTGTCAGGATGCTGGAGGGATCGTCGGGGATGAGATGGGACTTGGGAAAACAATACAGATGATTGCATTCTTGACTGGTCTTCGGGTTAGCAAGCTCCGAGATAGAAATGCTGGGTAAGTATACAGTCAGTGTTTCGGCGGGGGGGGGGGGGGGNCAGGGCCATGATTTACTCCTCTGTAGAAAATTCACCATGTGATTGACTGAATTAGAGACAACTGTAGGCCTAATGACTGAGATGTATGTTTCTTGCCACAGATATCCAACATAGAGCACAAAAAATAACACACAAAATGATAGGACAAGTAAAGTCGTCTCGGAATTTCGCTAATATTCGACCCCAACCGAGGTCTTCCTCAGGCACTTTCTAGTAGAGATCCCAGAAGTGATATCTTCTAGAGTGGGATCTCTACTAGTAAGTGCCTGAGGAAGACTCGAAAATTTGCAAAATTCGGAGACGACTTTCTTAGCCACAAGTGAGAAATTTACTATATATGTACAATGTGCCGGTACTTCTTCCTGAATACTTACCCGTTTCTTTTCAGTTATGTTGGATGTGGTCCTGTTATTATCATCTGTCCCACCACTGTCATGCACCAGTGGGTCAAGGAGTTCCATACCTGGTGGCCACCATTTAGGATTGCGGTTCTGCATTCATCGGGTTCATTCACCTCGTCTGAAGTAAGGAAAAATTGTACATGTTTTTTTCCTTGTGTGTTTTTGTCGCAAGTGTTCCTGAAGACATTGATCTCCTATGGACAAATCCAAAATTGACGTAAACGAGAAAGATCTGCGCACTTCCGCCAAAATCGCAAACACAATCTCAGTCTGAAACTGAATGACGTGACGCAGAGAACCCCACGAGAGTGACTTCGAGTCGACCATAGCTGAATCATGGATTGCGTCATGTCAACTGGTTTCAGATCGAGGTTGTGGTTGCGATTTCGGCGGAAGTGCGCAGATGTGCAAATTCGAGAATCGTCTATAGAATAGCAAAATCCTTTTCAGGCTGAGCTGGTGCGAGATATCATTAAGAAGCAGGGAGTACTGGTCACATCATATGGCAGTATGCTGATACATCAGGACACAATCCTGAAGTACAATTGGCATTATGTGGTACTGGATGAGGGACACAAGATACGCAACCCTGATGCCCAGATTACCCTTGCATGTAAACAGGTTAGTACCAAGTGTGACCCTCCACAGCAAAACCAGACGGAAGTCGCTCCGAAGTTGGCGAGTTGGGACTGAAATGTCTGTCAATTTCAGAATTGTCTGTCTATTGTGAAATCTGAGTGATTCCTTTCTTTCCTTGTTTCCTGGTGTCATCTCAGTACGTTTTGGTTCATTTTCCGTGCGACTTCCAAATGGTTTTGTGGTGGAGGGTCACAAATGTATCATCATCAATATTAACATCTTTGCTGTCTGTACGTTTGTCCATCCGCAAACTTCTAGACTCATTTCAAGACTGTTCCTTTTCTCACTTCAGTTCCGCACACCCCACCGGTTCATCCTTTCTGGGTCGCCGCTACAGAACAATCTGAAAGAACTGTGGTCCTTGTTCGATTTTGTCTTCCCGGGGAAGTTGAGTACACTGCCTGAGTTCATGACTCACTTCTCCGTACCAATCACTCAGGGTGGATACTCTAATGCTACTCAGGTCCAGGTAGGTTTCAATGAGTTATATGCCACTGGCTCAGCCTACATTGTATGTGTTGTGCTTAAGAACAGCTCCTGAGCTGCAGACCTGCCAAGGGTGTTCTGGGCGAAAATATCCGTGATACATTATCTTTAAGCGTCATCTGAACCGTGATGAACTTTCAAAGATTTGCACAAAACCACATGGCGCATAATGTCCTTCAGTGAAGGGCGGCGATTGGTCAGATAGCATTGGCGGTAAAACACTGATTACAGAATCAAACTGCAGATTGTGCGAGCGCTGCCTGAGCAGACGATAGTCAGCAAAGGAGGTTGGAAAACGCAGTTTGTGAAATAGGGGAACAATTTTCCTGAAGAGCTTCACTTTTGGGAAAACACGTGAGATTACACACAACTCGCAGGAGTGCGAGAGAACAGGTGTAAATGTGTGAGTCTCACGCAAAATGCGTGAGACTTTGTAGGTCTGGAGTTGTCTGATTGGAATTTTCAAGTAACGAAGGCATGTTGTTCCTTCGACTTCAAATCCATAACAGTAAATTGTTGCCACCACGAGGACAAGGCCAAAGTCTTGATAATGAGTTTAATGCTTTGTTCTGTGTTTTAGGTCCAGACAGCTTACAAGTGTGCATGTGTGCTGCGTGATACAATCAACCCATATCTTCTCAGGAGAATGAAGGCTGATGTTCAGTCCAATTTACAACTGCCAAATAAAAGCGAACAGGTGAGGCCGAACTGAAATCTGGGTCAAAAGACAACCTAAATTGGGTTGTATTGTAGAGATGAACATTTACTAATCATTTCACTGCTGTGTTTCACTCGATTCATTCAGTTTTCTCACATGTAGGAATGGAAAACTTGTCATTGTCTTTGAGAAATCTCTGGTTGTCTTTTCCAGGTGCTGTTCTGTCGACTGACAGAGGAACAAAAGGAAGTCTACAAAGAGTATCTTGACTCCAGAGAATGCCAACAGATTCTGTCTGGGAACTTCATGGTATGAAATACACTGCTTATCCACGATTTCGGAAAAAAGGGGGCGCACTGTGCTAGAAATCTGCTGTGAATTTCAATGATTTGCTCCAAATTTCAGAATTTCACAGTCAATTTTAACAGATTTGTTGGCCGAAGTAGTATTATAGTATCAGTATGCAGGCACTATCCTCTCAGTTGACGAGCGCAGTGCAAAGATGGAGTGGACTGTATCCCAAAGGTCGCGGGTTCGAATCCCGGTGGCCACTTTTGCCGGCAACAGGACCCACGTTCTCAGACCGTAGTAGATGATGATGATGATCCTCTCAGTATTAAAGTACCAGTGTGGGCCAAGTCTACAGTGTACCGGTACTCATGGCCCTATTCGTATTCTGTTTAACCTTTCACTGACTTTGACTGAATCTTTCTTTCCAGGTTTTCCCAGGACTGATTACCCTAAGAAAAATCTGTAACCACCCAGATCTCTCCACTGGTGGGCCAAAGAACTTTGATTTTGACAAGAAATTCGATGAGTCCGACCCTTCCACTCAAATTGGTTACTGGAAAAGATCAGGGAAGATGATTGTCGTGAAGTCATTGCTCAAGATATGGAAACAGCAGGGGCAGAGGGTCTTGCTCTTCTCTCAAAGTAAACAGGTAAGTGCTGATTATATCTGGATGTTTGAAGTGTTTTTGATGGAATTGGATCCCCGACGACAACAGGGAGGCCTGATAGCCGAGTAGCCCAGATAGCTGTGTGGTTGTCAGGTCCGCTCAGGAAGCGCGGCAGGTCCCTGGTTCGAATCCAGCCCGGGCCATATGGATTTCATTCCCGGCTCTTCATGTCTGTCGCATGGGACAGTATTAAAGCCGTGGTGCCTTGTACCTTGTTTCTTTGCAATGGCAAGTAAAAGACCCTATCCAAGTGAGGAACAGGAGTAGCTTGAGATGGTCTCCTCCGTATTTAGCAGGGCCAATAATGCTATGGCCAGTGCTTCATGTTTGAAATCTGCAGGAGCTCAATCAGTTGACCTCCTCAAAGGCTCGAGGAGAGCTGTTCACACTCGTGAAATTTGATGGTCACTTACATGTACTTCAAGGATGCTGAGGAGCACAGCCAATCAAGCTCCTCGGTGTAATTTTGCGGGCGTGATTGCGCCCGTCTTAGGTGAACCACTGTATGGCGTCAGCCCTGACGGAAAAAATCAAATACAAATATTGAACTACAACAACAGCCTGGAGGTCCCAGTTCCAAATCTCAGTCTGATGGCCACAGGTGTTCCAGTGAAGCCACCTAGATATGCAGCCATGAAACATGTTCAATTCAGATTTTCCTTCTTTCGTTTTACTTCCTAGATGCTGGATATCTTCGAGGCATTTGTCCAACGTGAAGGGTATTCATACATGAGGATGGATGGAGGTACTCCCATTGGCTCAAGGCAGTCTATGATAAACCATTACAACGAGGTGAGACCTTGTTCTAATAGGAGAACAGTTGGAAGATTCTCTCTTGTAGCATCTGTACTATGTACAGGAAAAAGGGGACAACCTCGCTGTTTTATGAAGTTGAATTCTTAAATGATTTTCATTGGAATAAATACGGTATAAATCCTATCAAATTTCTTCGTTTTAGACTCCATCGATATTTCTGTTCATCCTTACCACGCGTGTCGGTGGCCTAGGGGTCAACCTGACAGGTGCCAACAGGGTCATCATCTTTGATCCAGACTGGAACCCGAGTACCGATACCCAGGCTCGAGAACGTGCATGGAGAATTGGGCAGACGAGACAGGTCACGATATATCGTCTTCTGACTACTGGAACTATTGAGGAGAAGATCTATCACAGGTAGTGACATGCAGTCTGCGGTTTTAACTCTTTCAACCCTAATCACGAGAAATCTCATGACGTCATTGCACTCGCCATGCTGGGTCACGAGTTATCTTGGGACCGGTCAGAATCATAATCGATATTCCTAATGATCTTCAGTGCGATTGGTGTGCCATTTGCATCACTGCGCTAACTAGTTTCTCTGACATGTCTGAGGATCATCTGCTACAAGATTTAGTTCCAGACAGATCATATGGATGGCCATCTTGGCACTGTGAGTGCAAAATATTTTCAAAGTCCGGCCTTTCCAAAATGGCCCAGGCATGGGGACTGGCACATGAAAAGTTGCCGAGGGCTAAAATTGATAATTTTACCTCTAGAGGAACAAATGGTTAGCTTGGTTAAGCTTTTGTGTCTTTAAAGGACCATGGTATTGCCACTTTTTCTCAACAGCTGGCGCCACCGCACCACTCTCCAACCCAGGGACTAACTACGTTGTCGGTGAATTGACCTGATTTACTACGTACATTTTGTAATGCATTTTTGTGGTTCGTGTTGCTGCTGTTAGGTGGCTCCCTCTAGGTCGGAAGTAAAATAACGCATTATAGATCCAATACCGTGCTTCGTTAAGAACTCACTATAATCTAGGGACTCTAATTGTAAAATGTCATCTTTCAGACAAATCTTCAAGCAGTTCTTGGCAAACCGTGTTCTGAAGGATCCAAAACAGAGACGGTTCTTCAAATCTAACGATCTCTACGAGCTGTTCACTCTCGGTTCTGAGAATAATCGCCACGGGACTGAGACACATGCAATCTTTGCTGGTACTGGATCAAATGTTGACGTCAAGCCTGTGATGGTTAAGAAGGAAGGAGGAAAGCAGTCGGAGGAGCGGAAAAATGTCACAAATCGTTTTGACCTCATGCGGGCCAGGCAACCCCAGATCAAGGAGGAGGTTGATTCCGATAATGAAGGAGAGAGCGTCAGTGATATCAAGCAGTCAGTCAAGGGGAAGTATAAATCAGCCAGAAGTGGTCGGGCTTCACCCGAGGACGATGTGGGTAAAACAGCAAAAGACGGAAAACAAAAGGAGAGAAATGGTGCTGAAGCTGACGATGATGACGGCGAGTATGATGACGATGACATGCCCAAAATGACCTCTGGAAAATTGGCGTGGATGAGAGAGTTGGCAAAGAAACTGAGTCAGAAAATATCGAAGGGCAAGAGTGGTGCTTCAGATACCGGTAGTAGAGACTCACCTAAACCAAGTTCAACTGCTGGTGATGCTGTAAAACCCCATTCAAAGAGCGCCTCGCCAAAACCGAGTGTAAGCAAAGAGCCATCCCAGACTGATGAGAGAGGCGTCAAGAATGGTCATCACAAGTTAGGCGGTCCGTCCGGTGATCACAAACAACGGAGTCGGAGCCACAGTGGCAAGGAGAGTGAAGGTAGTCAAAGTGGCAGCAAAAAACATCGGGAGCAAAAGGAACGTGAACATAGGAAGAAAAAGAAGCGGAAACACCGAGATGCAGGTTGGTACCCTATAAAATGTCATCAGTAGGTGGGATTACAATGTATGTATCTAACTCTGTGTGTCAGTCGTCTCCGAATTTTGCAAATTTTCGACCCCAAGCGGGGTCTTCCTCAGGCACTTTCTAGTCGAGATCCCGGAAGTGTAATGAGCTGGATCCTAATTCTACATATAGATCCTTAAGTAAGGAAACCCTGTGCAAACACACACCTCCTGTTTGTTTCACACCTCCTGTTTGCACAGGGTTTCCTTACTTCAGATCTATATGTAGAATTAGGATCCAGCTCATTACACTTCTGGGATCTCGACTAGAAAGTGCATGAGGAAGACCACGGTTGGGGTCGAAAATTTGCAAAATTTGGAGACGACTTATGTTCAGAGGCTGAATGAATGGGCATGTAGATCAACGCTGGCACCCGGGAGCGATAGATGTCAGTTACATTATGCAAGCCATATTCCCACCCTGCCAGACTGAAGGTCCCATTTATCATCATTATAGGCCTACTGACCTCGTCTTGTGATTTCAGAGTTTGAGGGTGTGAAAATTGACCATCTCGCTCGTCATGGAGAATGGAAAACTGAGAAAGATGAAGATCAGGAAGAGAAGAACAAAGAACAAAATGATTTTGTTCTTGCCAGTCTGTTTAAAAAGTCAGGTATGTCCAGCTTCATGTAAAATGTATAGATTCATTCTAGGAACCTCCATCTAAGTGAAAACATGGAATTCAGTTACATGTAACTGATCTGCCCCAGGTTTGAGCAGACAGTAGCTTTTATTGAAGTTTTCTAAAAGCCAAGGGAATAAATGGGGAAAAATTTGAAGAAACCTTCTTCATATGGTTAAGAGGAACAACATTTCTTCAAATAATTTTCAATTCGTACCATCGTACCATAAGATGTGAGAAAACTTTGACATAAGATGCCGTCTGCTGGACACTGGGGACAGATGAGTTTGTTAAGTTCCATTCTTCACGATGAGTTTTAACAGTGATTTATTTGTTCTACAGGTGTCCATAGTGCCATGAAACACGATGTTATCCTGGATTCTTCCAATCCTGACTATGCCCTTGTAGAAGGGGAAGCAGATCGTGTAGCCAAGGAAGCTGCAAAAGCTCTAAAGGTCTCCAAAAGTTTGCTTAAAGGTGCTGCTCGGTCTGGGGTGCCAACATGGACGGGACAGTCAGGGCAGATTGGGCAACCAAAACAACCGAAGTAAGTACAAGAACTTGAATTCCTTGAATTCCATGTCAAACAGAGCGCAAAAGGAGAAGCAGTTTTGTATCCTGTTGTTGAGCTGGCCATTTTAGGTGCTCCGTTGACCTGTTGACTTGTGCATCTGATGTGAGAAAATAATACTAGTACATTGTATGTGTGGTGGTCTAGGAAAACCCGTCGAAGGTCGCTGAATGATCAACAAAGGTTGTTGGATTGCCTGTGCATTGATCTGCTACTGTTCACCTGTTACGTAGTACATTTCAGCTGTTGAAATGTGCAAGTTCACCAATTCCATTAACACTTTCCTCAAACGCGACACCCGGCGGGTTTTCCTAGACCGCCTCACATATGGTAAGGTAGGAACATTGTTTAGAAAGAACAGGCCAAATGCAGCACACACTTCTCTTTCCCTTTACAGACCAAGATTCGGTCAGAAGAAAAATTCCCTTGTTCTGCCCAGTACGACACCAGAAAAAACAGACAAGGTGAGGTGTTCAATTGTCAATTTCCAATTTCAATTGAGTGATGATAAATGTAAGAAATTTTGGTTATATATATCTCATGCATTTGTACTGTATTGTCCATTGTTTATAATATGTCCGTATATCCTTTCAGGCCAAGGAACAGACCACCAACACTGAGAAGCTCTTTAATGGAGAATACTCGGGCCTTACGAAATCCGCCACATTTTCCTCGAGTCCAAAGAAGAACTCGTTCAGCTCAGGTCAATTACTTCAACGTATGCAAGTACGGAACTATGGAACCAAGTCAGGCGGTGAGAGTGACAGTGATGGGGAAGAAACTACCAACCCGGTTCTACCAGCCGTGGTGACGGAACACACCCAGTTGATCACAGACATGCGGAACTTTATTGCATTCCAAGCCAGCAATAGTTCCCACGCGACAACGAGAGAACTTTTGGATGAGTTCGGTCACCGCCTCCCTCCGCAAGATTCAGCCAAATTCAAGGCTATGCTGCACCAGATCTGTACATTTGAAAAACAGAATAACATCGGTGTTTGGTCGCTAAAACCTGAATTCAGGTGATTGGCTGGTGCAGCAGTGAGTTAAGCGAGGTTCATTGGCACACGGATCCGGTCCGTTTCCAGTCCGTTTGCCCCTAGTTTTCCGGATACTACAACGCTGAAGTCCATTTGATAGATTTTTTGCGGACCTGAATCGGACAAATTCTGTGTGCCAATGAACCCCACTTTAGGGGTTAGCAGCATTTGTGAGCCGCTCCAGCAAAAAGCAGACGTTTGTCGCAACCCGAGGAAAGGGTTGACGGCCTTGCAGTACAACAGGTAAAATGTACATTAACACGGGTATAAAATACTAATGGACAGCAGTGACAAGAGTTGGGTTAACTGATGACCAATGATGATGATCACTTGCGACAAGCATCTGCTTTTGCTGGAGCGGCTCACATTTTCATTTTTTTCGTGAGTTCATTATTAAAGCAGGTGGTCCATGGCCGCAATTTTGGCATGTTGCAGCCGTCCAGTCAGCTATCTTCTGGTAGCACCTTACCTCAACTGTGTGCTTGACAAACAGGGGATTACCGGTACCGGTAATGACTGGGTGATTGTACAAACTTGCAGCAGTGGATCACCTCTATGTTCTTTTCTTTGCTGATGCTGGAATACATTTTGAATGTTGTAACTGATCACAATAAGAAATAGGAAAGAGAAATAAAAAGGGAAATGATGAAGACTATATGTACATGGCTATATACACGCAAACCAGCTTGCTGTTCATTCATGTACTGGTACATCTAAACTGAACATACATGTACATGTGTCCATTGCCAGGGGCGGATCCAGGATTCTGGTAAAGGGGGGCACAAAAGGCCACAGGCGGACCAATGAAGGTGAGCGCCAAAGGCGCGAAGCCACTGTGGGGGGTCTCCCCCAGAAAATTTTGAAACCTAGAATGCCGTTGGCATGATTTCCCAACATCTAAAGGAGAAATTACAAGGCAATTCTGTGGCACTTTGAAAAAAGGCAATTTTTCTAACGTTGGTCACCGAAAATTAGGGCGCTCCGGATCCCCGCCTGATCATACAGTGTACATTTACATTCTTGATTGTCTTCTCGGTAGAAATGTGTACCGGTACGTGGGATTGTGCATGCATGCACAGTAAATAATTCCATTCCAGAGCCGAATACCTATCGTTTATGTTGTGATAAGATGCAATATTCTCAATGTACCTACATGTATCAGTTGGTGGATCACTTTGTTTCTGTGATAATTCTCACCATTTGCAAGCATTTTGTGTAAGGGGCACGTTCGATTACCACTCACTCATTCAGTACAATCAGGAACAATACATAGGCTATTCTTCTGATGACCATCTTTTTCTGGCTCAGGCGAGCATTTTTTTATTAGTTGGCTCTCGAGCCCGCCGAACCCAAAAACTGCCGAAAATGAAAAAAAAAAAAATTTTTTTTCTGGCCATTCTCGAGCCCGCCGATGCAAATATTCCTTGTTTTTTGAAAAAAAAAAATTTTTTTTATTTTATTTTTATTCCGCCCGCCGATCTCGGCTGCAGCGCCCTGCATGCAGCGCGCGGATGTATTGTCAAAGTACAGCGCTGTTGACACTGACTGGTGCACGTGGTGCGCAGAAACTCTACAACAGTGCAGATTTTCTCCAAGACACCGTCATCGACTTGTCGCCTCCATGTTTGACCGCATCACTCCTCCTAATGGAGTTACCATTTAGGTGCCTGATCACAATGGTAGATATTTCTCCATTTAACCTTCCGCTGCACTACTTTTCAAGATGGTAGCCTTCGGTCGATTCAAGAGGCTGTTGGTGGTTGAACCTCGTTCCCAAGACCCTCTAGTATGATGACAATCATGGATGATGGCTGCCGCGGCGGGAACATGGTTTACTGTGATACACTCATTCCCCCATTTAATGAGGCCTGTCAGATCCCTCGTTGATGGATCCGATTGTTCGACAGTCGGGGATTTAATAACCTCCTCTCCTAAAAAACATTGATATTGCCTGGGGGAACTTTTATTGGACCCTGCAAAATCCTCAAAACTTTCAAATGTGTCCCAATGTTGAAAGGTAGCTGAAATAGGTAGAGCCTGGTAGTTGTCAAGTACGAATAGAAAAAGTGAAAAAGTGAGCAAGACTTTCTTTATTTTGGAAAAAAACTTTTATTTTTTTCTGTCCTCCTGCTTTCAATCCCAGAACAGCAGCTGCGAGAACTTGAGAAAAAAAGTTTTTTTTTTTTTTTTATTCCATCCTCCGAATTAAAAAATGGCACTAAAAAGCTCGAGAGCCAACTAATAAAAAAATGCTCGCCTCAGAAGAAACAAATCAGGAAAATAAAAGTATACAAATATTCAAGGCATTATGGATCATCTTCAAGTACAGTTGATGCGCAAGTTAAACATGTTGACATGTACATGGTTATGTTAACAGTATGTACATGTGATTTCACGAAAACTCATCCAAATCACTACATGTACAATGTACATGTATCCTCTCACAGTTTCCTGTCAGTTACTTTGCAAGAATAATCATGTTCTTAAGCATCAATTGACTTTTCAGATGATCGTTTACATGTACATGTACATTATGCAGATACATGTAAATGTACAATCGTGCTCAAAGATTCAGTTTTCAAACCTTTGTATATGTATATGTACCATGGTTATCATTTCCTATGTCATTTAATAAATCATAGGACTGGTAATTTGTAATTACATGCACATCTTTTTTGTCACTAAAGTACGTTTAAATCATCTGGACCCCGATGGGCGTATGTCAGTGAAACCCCTAGTAACCGGACAACAATGAATTTAGGGTTTACTCTAAACGGTCCAACGTACCGGTACATTGTTTTATAACCAGCTGAACCTTGGTTCAAAATAGAACATGCAACTACATGTAGGCCTTCATTCGAAAGTGAACACAGGCGTAGACTGGAAGTGTCCTGTCAATAAAACGCATTTCAATAGCCAGACTTCACCAGCAATACCAAGGTCTGCCTGACAACCAAAGGGTCTTCCCATCGGGTCCAGATGATTTAAACATACTTTAGATACTTGTTCATGTATGTACATGTATGACATGTTTACATGTACATATCATGGAAATCATAATTGCCCAAAACACACACATTACATGTATTTTCTGTTGTGTCATGCAGTCTTTCAGTTATACATGTATATGAAATAAAAAGTGAAATTGAAAACCTTGTTTTATATGAAGTGAAACCTCTCTGTTTTGGAGACCTTTGGGAGTGACAGATTGTCCTTACAGTTTAGAAGGCTGTCCTGATTACTGATGACAAAGCGAAGAGGACTCGTCAACTTGGTTGTCCTTGACAAGAAGTGTCATCCTGCGAGACTAGACAGGTTTATCGACGGCCTCGAGATCTCCAATAAAGAATACATCATCTTGGTGCACTATGTTCATGTACCTGTTCACATGCATCCACTTTTGATGGGAACTATCAACTTGCTCACCTTGTGTGGTTTGCCTGATGTTACCTGTACTCAGGCAGCTGAGGTTCGAACCCCCTCCAGGCCCGTAGCTACCATAGAGACCATGCCCCCAGGCAAACTGTGAAAAAAATTTGTTTTCAGCAAAATCAAATTGTTCATGTCTCAGTGTGCAGGAACTTGACTTCAAGTCACATCTCGGAGCTATATAATTTTCAAAATTTTTCTGAGGAGGTCCCAGGCCAGCAAAACCGGCCCCTCCGGTGCCGGAAGGCGAAGCCCATGTCCGTTGAGCTCATCTGCTTAAAGATACCCCCAGCGAAAAAAAGCTACCTATGGCCCTGCCCTCATTTCTTTGCCAAGTCATCTGCAGGACCTCTTTGTACTGGTATCTATCCAGCCCCTAAGTTATGAAGTAGCATAACATCAGTTTTATGAAAATGTCTTTAATTCTAAAAATGCTATCTACATGTACATGCACATTTTCAATCAACTTGTCCAGTATAAAAATATTCAAACAGCAACAAATAAATGTAGGCCTACAT
This sequence comes from Notospermus geniculatus, assembly GCA_002633025.1. Taxonomy (NCBI): domain Eukaryota; kingdom Metazoa; phylum Nemertea; class Pilidiophora; order Heteronemertea; family Lineidae; genus Notospermus; species Notospermus geniculatus. The sequence goes on along the minus strand of NMRB01000123.1, from coordinate 457,217 downwards.
TAGCATTTGTCTTTAGGGATACAAGTCCTCCTAAATGGAATGTTTTAAGTACATCTATGTAAATTGGCCTACCACAATGGTTTCATTCATTTGGTCAGATTATTAAATTGCGCAATTATACATGAATTCATGTTGCAAACGAACCAACTACACATTTACATGTATATGTGTATGTGTACATGTATGCATGCATGTACATTTTCAATACATGTGTACATGCACATCTTCGTCAGGGACAGAATGACATACCGGATTGTTCCCCCAATACCGCTCAGTGTACAATGTGTATACAATGCAGTCAACTTGTGTGTCACTCTGAGCGGTATTGGGGGAACAATCCAGTATTTCTAGCATATAGTATAGCATGTTTTGTTGGCTGTCAAGACACAATCACAAAGAGAGTTCCTCCGTGATATCCAAGTCATGGATGTCTCTACAGCATTTCCATCTTTTAACACAAATATAGAACAAGAAAATTTCAAAACAAAATTAGTACAAGTCCTGCTTGTGAAGCACTTTACAATATACAAGGAAAGCATGACCAAAGGCTGCACTGCAGCACTTAAAAGTAATATCTATGATAAATGCTGTCTAAATGCGAAGACTGGTTGCTACAAAATTGTACAATGCTGAATGAATCTAAGTTGACACCAACCATTCATTCAACAATCAAGGCCAAATTTCAAACAATTGGAGAAATCGTGTCCGATCAAATCAGATGACCACCTCCCACACCAGGATTTCTGAGTGGGATCCGCTGAAGAGATACCGTCCATCGTGTGAAAACTTGACTAAATCAAGGCCGTCGGCATGGCCGATGAAATCTTGGAAGCTTCCTTCGTAGTAGTCCATGAACTTCAGCAGCCGTTCTGAAAAGATGGACGTTCTCAGTAATATAAGCTTTTAAATCCCTGTGTTTTTTGCATGGGGACAGATGGTGCAGTAGATTTCCCAACAGGAATTAACACTGGAGAGTTCCCGCCTACAGCGGCACCTGTCGCCGGGTCTATAAACCAAACCTCTGGTAGATTTTATAGATGGAAATGCTCGCCAGGTTTTTCGACACACGTTGAAAAAACACGGGGTTTTAGAATAGGTGGAAGTACAGCTATAGGCACTCATCCAAGCAAGTTTTGTTGAGCAAGTTGGCTCTCAATGGGAAAATCACCATTGTTGCTTTCCTACAGCTAATGCTAAAGGACTGCCCATAGTTTTCTAAGGCTGAGTTACCCATAGAAAGCCAACTAGCACAAGAAAACTCTCATGTGAGACAGCTGCTTTACATGTAGTCATTAGATACTGAATTGAAGGGTAGTGTGCTGATTCCCAAAACAGATGCATTCATTCAATTTTCTTATGCCCACCTTTTGTTCCAAGGGCGACAAGACCTGACCGAGGGCTGAGATCCATGGCGGTACTCCAGTGGGTCAAACCTGCCGTTCTCACCACCTTGCGCTGACCCATGCTGTAGAACTGCACCTGTCGCTGCATACCGTATCCAATGTAGACAATGATGTCGGAATCTTCGTGCGAAAATTTGGCAATGCTTGGTGGAAGACTGCGATAGTAATCCTGAAACAAAGCACATTATACCGTACATGTACATGTACATGTAAGGTCATGCCATGTACGATGTTGGCTACATGTACATGTACTAGCCAGGCCAGGCCAGCCTAATTTCATGACTTCAAATTACATGTACACTGAATAATCACGGCAAATGCAGAGTTGGCACCAAAACATACATGTATTAACCCACAGTGTAACTTACCAAGTCAGTTTTGTCCGTGATTGACCCATCAGGGGCGAACGCTGGGGCAGGGAATGTCAGCCAATCGATGAGCTCACAGGAATCTTTGGACCAATCAACTGACCAGACACTAACGCGACGATCTGCACTTGTGGCCAACCAGAGCTGGGCACCAGGGATACCAAATTCTTCATTCTGTGTCAAGAACAAAGAATTTCCCGTTTAGGTTTAGTATTAAAGAATCTCAATACATGTAGAATAGAAACACATCAACTTGTTCTTTTCTAGGTACAGTGGAACTTCCCTCAGCAGACACCTCTGCCAGGAGGACACCTCTCTATTAAGGACACCTAAATTCAGTCCCAAATTGACCATTTCTATTCATTTTAACATCTGTAATCAGGACACCACTCACCACTGACAGCATCTGTCAGTCCTGGAGGTGTCCTTAATAGAGAGGTTCTACTGTACAGTCAACGTCGCCTATAACGTACTGATTGGGACCTGCAATTTTTGTTCGTTATATGCAAAGTCTGTTATATGCAGGCCAATGCATTGTAAAACGGGGCCGGGAATTCCAGTTTCAGTACGTTATAGGCGATTGTCCGGTATATGCAAGGCCGTTATATGCGACGTTGACTGTACTTTGAAAACAAACTGAGAACCCTGATACAGGTTGACTAGAATATCAACTCACCCCCATATAAACCGTGTCGATGTTGTTGATGGGAGCTCCCTTGTGGTCATTGATAACCCTGACGGTCATACCGGTGGCGGTGCTGCTCACGGCGATCAGGCCATCACTCGCTCCTGATATGATCATTCGACCTAGAAAGGTAGGGGAACATAAACAACGGTCTAATTGTGAGCCAAATCTCTAGTTCCAACAAGCCAAGTGCAACTGACATTAAAGTACGTTTAAATCATCTGGACCCTGATGGGTGTATGTCAGTGAAACCCCTAGTAACCGGACAACAATGAATTTAGGGTTTACTCTAAACGGTTCAACGCACATTGTTTTCTAACCAGCTGAACCTTGGTTCGAAATAGAACATGCAACTGGGCCTTGATTCGAAATTGAACACAGGCATAGGCTGGAAGTTCCTGTCAATAAAACGCATTTCACTAGCCAGACTTCACCAACAATACCAAGGTCTGCCTGACAACGTAAGGGTCCTCCCATCGGGGTCCAGATGATTTAAATGTACTTTAGATGAGGAATCAAATCTATGACCTCTTGATTATGAGCAAAAGACCCGAGTAACTACCCCAGTAGATACATGTACTCACCATCAGTAGAGAAAGAGATTGCCGTCACTGCCGCTGCGTGTGGGTGCATCTTCAGCATCATCTCAACCCGGTTGACGTCAAACACGCGCACGGTTCCATCACTGTAACCGGCGACTACGTTGGGAAGTCTCAACTGGGTATTGGTCTTGTGGACTGTTGCGAGCGATTCGTTGACATGATGAGACTGGATTGAGGTATCGGAAAGTGGTGGCGCAAATGCCAAACAATTGCAAGCCTGTGGAAGAATAATATATGCAGATGAAACCACAAAAATCACATTCAATGTTACTCCATCTACATCACTGACAAGTCTATCAAGGACAATGGGGAACCAGCGTGCTAAAAGGAGGCGCTGGGCAACAACTCAGTTTTTTCACAAGAACGCATGCGCTGCGACGTTGAAAACGTCATTGACGTCGTGACGTTATGTGAAATGTGTCATTCAGAATCAATGACGTCGCTCTTCGGTCTGTTATTTACGCTAAAATAGTCAATTTTATCGATGAAATTCATCATGTTCCCACTTGAATTTTCTTTTGAAAATACTCAGATACATCGAGTCAGTCCTATACTTGATGATGGACGTGTAAAATTCAAAATTCAGTGGACTACTTCAGGTATATTTAGGGCTAGAAGTAGGGTGTAGTTTCAGAATTAAATGGCAAATAACGTTGGTTTGACTTTCGACGTCATACTTTTAACTGAGTTTTTCATCAGCGCCACGTCACGGAGAAGTTCCGCCGGTTCCTCATTGAACGAAACCGAAGCTGAAGAAGTACTAACCTGACCCTGGACTTGGAATTGTATTGTCTGTTCCCTACCCTCCAGATACCAGAGTCGTAAGCTACCATCATTGGCACATGTGGCAAAATAATTATCTTCTGACATTGCGATGCCGTTAACTTTCTCCTTGTGCCCAGAGACAAGTCTGATACTGGTGCGTTCATTCCAGTTGATGTACCATAAAGTACCAGCAGTAGTTCCGACAATACCCTGAAATGAAAAGACGCGGAAGGTGCACTATTGGGTTGCACGTTTCAAGTACAAATGTGACCCTCCACCACAAAACCAGTCGGAATTCGCACAGAAATTTGAGTACACATAGGATAGATGATATCGGCTCTCTTTGCTCCATGTAGCTCTCAATGTAGATGGCACAAGAAATGCTGACTTACCAAATCAAGTGTTTCATCGAATGCCACAGAAGAAATAGCTCCATCTAGGTTCATTTCATCCTCCATGGTGAGGCCACCCTTCCTGACGGCCTGTGTACCACTGCCCCCAGGAAGCTTCATCTCACTAATACCAGTGACTGTCCACATGCGTAAGTTGTTGCCTGTGCTGGCGGTGATCATGCGACCAGCGTGACATGAGATGAATTCTGAAATCAAGAGAAGTAATTGGACTTGATATACATGAACATGTACCAGGGACAAAGTGCAACAGCACCAGTGTATTCAATTGAACATGTACATGTATGTACACGTTTGTCTCCAAATTTCGCAAATTTTACGACCCCAGCCGGGGTCTTCCTCAGGCACTTTCTAGTAGAGATCCCAGAAGTGTAGCTTGACTAGAAAGTGCCTGAGGAAGACCCCGGTTGGGGTCGAAAATTTGTGAAATTTGGAGACGATGTTTCCTTTTATATCATTTTATGTGTCGTTCTTTGTGCTTTATGTTGGATATACATGTACATCTATGTACACAGTATAAATAAAGTCGTCTCCAATATTCGCAAATTTTCGAGATCGAAAATTTGCGAAGACGACTATTTATACGTGTCATTTTGTGTGTCGTTTTTTGTGCTTCATTTTCGATAACATGTACATGTATGTACACCTGTGTGTACACCACATGAGTGTTGACCTCTAGGATCTAGTATGGAAATTCGTACACAGTGATGTAACTTAGAATATCACAAACAGTATGTATTCAAAATACATGTAAATGAACATCTTGTGATTAATGAATTACCCAGTTCATTCTTGTCAGCAACCCAATGCATAAAACACGTGTTCTTCCTGGTATCCCATGCACTGACTTTCCCCTCACTGCTACCAATGTACAGGATATTGTCGCCTGCATACTGCAGGCATGTGAAGTCAGCCAGAACACCAAACTGAAAGGAATCATAGAAAACAAGAAGTAAACATAAGTTGTCTCCAAATTTCGCAAATTTTCGACCCCAAACGGGGTCTTCCTCAGGCACTTTCTAGTAGAGATACCACATCCTCACTTCTGGGATCTCTACTAGAAAGTGCCTGAGGAAAAGACCCCATTTGGGGTCGAAACTTTGGAAAATTCGGAGATGACTTTATGTTTACTATCATTTTGTGTGTAATTTTTTGTGCTCTACATTGTATGTTGGATAGAAAATAAGAAAATGCAGAATAAATGGCAAATAACTGGAAGAAAGAGTAAAGAACTGACATCTTGCCCCCTCCTTTGGATTTAATCCTAACATTCACCGCCTCATTTTCTTGACTCAATGTATCGACATACCGTTTTTGTTTTGAGAAGTTCCTCTGGCACATCTGCCTCATGGACATTCAGGTTTGCACTATCTGGACCAGTCCCCTCATCCAGCAGCCAGAAGAGTACAGCTCCATTAGCTCCCACGGAAGCAAACTCATTCATGGTGAATGGATCCCACTTGATGCTGTGAACAGGTAGAGTGGCCTTGGTAGCCGTGAGGATGCTGAAGGTGTAGGTACTCCATATGACCACAGAACATTCTCTGTAGTCACCTAAAAGGAAAATCATGGGAAAATTAGTTCGTTACTGATGAGATGTATCGGATTTAAACAAAAGAACAGACACCAGAAAACAGTAATTGGGTAAAGGCAGTTTATTTGCCAGACGTAGACCGCTATTGCCTCAGGGTTCCCCCTGGATTTAAAGAAGGATCAGTTTAGTACATGTGAATTATCTGCAGCCTCATCTGAATTTTTAAGAAAATTATGATGAAAATCAACAAAATAGCCCTTTTCAGTAGTCATTGGCCCATTTCACTCCTGTTCAATGACGAGAATGAAAAGTGACAGAGGGAACATTGATGGCTACAATACATGTCCACGTACATACATAAAGTACATTGAACATAGCCCTGTTTCGTGTACAATGTACATGTACAAATGCCAAGGTCGCAGTTCAAAGTCTCCAGCACTGAAGGGATCATTTGTAACAATATGGCGATACCCACCTGCTGAAACTAGGAATCTGTCATCCCTCGAGTAGTCAAGGCAGATGATGTCATACTCGTGGTGAGAGAGCACCTTCTTACACTGCATCGTTTCTAAGTCCCAAATACAAATCTGACTGTTAGTCAGGCCCTGACCACCACTTGCTGATGCCAGAAGCTGTAGTATGAAAAGACGATTATGAAGTATGATGCACCAAATACAACACTGAGTACCTACATTGTACAGTTTACCTCCACGCCCTGCACATTGTACATGTACCCGGTAACTGTCACTGCACTGCCAGAGGTGTTTTGAGGTCTATGAAGCCATGCAATGATCTTGATAGAAAACACAGTTTCTTTCTTCATTGGTACATGTATTAATTGAATAGACAATTCTCAAATTGACGTAAACAAGAGTCTACCATTGCTGAATCATGGATTGCGTCACATCAGCTTGTTTCAGATCGAGGTTGTGGTTGCGGAAGTGTGCAGATCTGCTAATTTGAGAATCGTCTGAAAGGCTTACCTGACAGTCGTGCTGCACTGCCATACAGGACACTTCCTCCACATGACCTGAAGTCAATGAAAGAGAACGACATGTGAATGTACTGTATAATCAGGATCATCAAACAGATTTATTACACCAAGAAAACTCACCATAAATTGTGACTCTCAGATTTTGTACAGAAAATACTACAAACTGCAACTCACCCAATAAGTGTTGCTGCGAGCCTGTATTCAGGTCCTCCACGATCACGATACAGCCACTCGAATACGCGAAGAAGCCAGTGTCCGCCTGCCAGACCATGTTACTTCTCCCATTACCATTGTAACCAATCACAGATTTCAATTTCAACCCGGCTTGATTTGGTGGTGCTGTGTAACGACGCTGAAAATGTCCAAATGCAAAAGTGAGCTGAAAGTGAACCTCTCAAATCTTTGTGAAAACAAGCAGGATTTATCAGTAAAATTGAAATTTTCAGATTTGCTCACACCTACCTGAGCCATATCAGCCACCTTTTCCCTCCTTCTGAAGTGTTTTGCAACTTTTGGCTCCGAGTGCTCCATCTGTCCATTCATACCCTGAGTCCCTAGCGAGGGGGCTGGTAGTTTAGTAGGAGCATCAGCAGTGGTTCTTGGGCTGGTTCTAGGGGTGATGTCATCCTTGCCGGTGATGGTCACCACTGTATCCTGCTGTATAGTGCAGAGAGTAAAGCATACAGCATGGATTGAAAAACAGCAAAGTTGTGGGGCCCATTTTGTGAGCAAAGGTAAGAAACTCAACCATGCTATGCTCCATATGATGGAACACAGCTTGACAGAGGTTCTTCTCCTTGACTGTAAAGTTAAAGTTGGGGTCTATAGTGTGATACCAACAACGGTAGAGGTGTCATCCGACTTAACACTTTAACCCCAGTCTATCCTGAAACCTTTGAGTAGAACTCAGATGAGCTGCTCATTCAGCGCTACAGTCCGAGCATTTCCGACTGGTACCCATTTATACACCTGGTCGGAGAGGCCAGTGCGGCAAAGAGACTTGCCCAAAGTCCCACGCCCAGTGGGATTCGAACCCGGGACCCTCTGACCGCTAGTCGGAGACCCGATACACTACACCTCCTCATAACTGTAACTCTATCCGTTCACATGGGATTTCAACTGGAGGAGAATGCCATGACCAGATACATAGTTCAATATAACAGAAAAGAAAATAAAGTCACTGGCAGTCACCATCTCAATCCACTCACCTCAGCTGTATCATCGTTGACACTTCTCGAGCTAGACACTTTACTAATGACTATTTCAGATTCCTCGGACACCAACGATGCTGTTTCTACATCTAGAAAGCAAAAAAATTTAAATAGATGACAAATCAAAGTAAATATTCCCACCAGCATACAAAAGAGAAGTGACCAGAGAGTTTATAAGATTTCATCGCTAATGAAAACATGATATGTCTCCACTTCACAAGTCAATTCATTGACTTGTAGGAAAACAGATGGAAGGCTGCGTATCTACATTGAAAGTGGAAAAGTGCAATCCAAGCCAAGAGAAAACACGGGGCCTAGGCCTACCTCCATTTGTATCCTTGTGAATTGTACTAAGGTCATCGATAGTTGGCAGTGTCTCTGGCTCCTCAGGATGTGGAACTTTCTCCCTTGGCAAGTTGGAGAGGATACTTCGATAGGGACTGGTGTTCATACCACCACCTATAGGGAGAAGATTCCAATAATGACAATTTACACTTTCACATTTGAGAAAGCACTACATGTACATACATGAATGAGTAAGGCTGAAATTATGATCTTCGGCAATTGCCATAATTTCTGTAGCACCAAACAATGGGGCCTTGTTTCTATTCAACTCTTGTAGTCAACCTAAACTTTTCACACCTTCCTGTTTTTTCATGGTTTCTTTATTATAACTTGATCCATAATTGGGATCCAGCTCCTTCACTTCTGGGATCTCTACTAGAAAGTGCCTGAGGAAGACCCCGGTTGGGGTCGAAAATTTGCAAAATTCGGATATGACTTTATCTTTACTATCTTTCTGTTGCATCATTGACTTACCTGTTTCTTCAAAGTTGTTTTTGATTGTGACTCTACCCCTGAAAAAAGAGTCAATGTTAAGAACTTGCCTAACACTATTGTTAGAGTAAATTGAGTTCCAGCATTTCGGCATCATTATCATGAACCTTTTGCAAGTGCACGACAATCAAATGCCTTCCAGTCAACCTGGCCCGACAGCACAGAAAGTCTGATTGCGCCTATCGACATTTTCCCATTAGCTAAACCGCTGATAGGCACCGAAAGTACAATCGTTCTTTCTTTGCGGTTGGCCCTGGTCTAAAAGCACTCAAACTTACTCAGGTACTGGCTCCTTCTCATGCAAATTAGCAAGGAAATCCCACATGAAGATGGCTTCACCGATAGAGATAAGGCTTAATGAGTCTGGAGTGAATATCAGGCTGGTGAGAGGGCCAGAATGACCAATGAACACCTGAAATCCCAAAATAGTCTATATGAGTTCTTACAGTGGTGTGAATTAATATTCGAACAGAGGGAATTGAGCTTTTCATTAAAGGCAAAGTTTGTCACTTCGGTATTCCAAAATTATTTGGAGTCAGTCCTAGAATGCACTCCTCTAGTCTGATATGTTTTCGCTGAATTCAGATACTGCATATCACGAGAATGGTGAAATATCGAAATTTGACTATTTCATGAGATTTGCTATTATCAACATTTCGTCCGGATATTTTGTGGACTTTTTTCTCTTGCAATAACATGTTGAATGAGGGTATAATCTGGTGCTGTTTGAATGTTGATATTGATTCACACATAGCAGATATTCAACTTGTCATTTTCGTGAGATTTCCCACGATTTTGATATTTTGCAATACTTATGAAGTGACTTAATCAAAAGTGTTTTTTGCTGGAATTGATGTAGGATATCATTGTCTGTCTGATCCAACTTCATCTTACAGTTGCGAGCGATACAAAGATTCTGCCTTTAATGAAAAGCTGAACTCCCTCTGTTCGAACATTAATTCACACCACTGTATGTTAGAAAGAAAATGTGTTATTCCTGTTAAAATGAGAAGGTAAATCAAGACATAAGTTGGCATTACTCAGGAGCGGATCCAGGATTTGGGAAAAGAGGGGGCGCCCTGTGCTAGGAACAGTGAAATTTGCACCAAATTCCAGAATTTCACGATCGATTTTACAGATTTTTTGGCTAAAAGGGGAGGCGAGTGCCCGGTGTGCCCCCCTCTGGATCTGCGCCTATTACTCTATCAGAGGGCAATAGTGCAGAAAACTTGTGAAAAGACAGACAACTACCTGGAAGTTGAGGTCCAATCTCATGTGGTAATCCCATATTTTGATGACACGGTCACCGGCAGTTGCCAAATGTTTGCCATCATTGGTGACGGCAAGAGCAGTGCACTCAGTCCTCTGAATGTTGTTGATCTGCAAAGGAAATGAAGACATTGTGACCTCCCATTCAGAACTGTGATAACCTTGGAACTTGCATCAAGTCATGAACAGCAAGCAAACCATCCTTTATGACGATAACATACCTCAGCAAGAAGGCGGCCTGACCTAGAGTCAAGCTTCAGCAGCTTGTTACTGGATGTAGTAACCAGCAAGTGTCTCATATTGGCTGGGGCAAAGCAGACCCGCCGTGCCGTGTCCACACCANTCCTTGTGTGTGCCACGTGCTCCTGCATGTTCTGGGGCTGAATGGAGGGGCATTTGGACTGTTCCCTTCCTTGAGTCGGACTGGATTTTTTTTTCTTCAGAGTTCGAGGGTGTGAAAATTGACCATCTCGCTCGTCATGGAGAATGGAAAACTGAGAAAGATGAAGATCAGGAAGAGAAAAACAAAGAACAAGATGATTTTGTTCTTGCCAGTCTGTTTAAAAAGTCAGGTATGTCCAGCTTCATGTAAAATGTATACATGTAGATTCATGCCAGGAACCTGCATCTAAGTAAAAATGGGCAACTCAGTTCAGTTCTGTTCTTCAAGCTGAGATTAACAGCGATTTACTTGTTCCACAGGTGTCCATAGTGCCATGAAGCATGATGTTATCCTGGACTCTTCCAATCCTGACTATGCCCTGGTAGAAGGCGAAGCAGATCGTGTAGCCAAGGAAGCTGCAAAAGCTCTCAAGGTCTCCAAAAGTTTGCTTAAAGGTGCTGCTCGGTCTGGGGTGCCAACTTGGACGGGACAGTCAGGGCAGATTGGACAACCAAAGCAACCGAAGTAAGAACAAGAACTTGAATTCCATGTACATGTATGTCTCAAACAGAGTGCAAAAGGAGAGGCAGTTTTGTATCCTGTTGTTGAGCTGGCCATTTTAGGTGCTCCGTTGACCTGTTGACTTGTGCATCTGATGTGAGAAAATAATACTAGTACATTGTATGTGTGGTGGTCTAGGAAAACCCGTCGAAGGTCGCTGAATGATCAACAAGGGTTGTTGGATTGCCTGTGCATTGATCTGCTACTGTTCACCTGTTACGTAGTACATTTCAGCTGTTGAAATGTGCAGGTTCACCAAGGCCATTAACAGTTCCCCCAAACGCGACATCCGGTGGGTTTTCCTAGACCACCTCACGTATGGTAAGGTAGGAACATTGTTTAGAAAGAACAGGCCAAATGCAGCACACACTTCTCTTTCCCTTTACAGACCAAGATTCGGTCAGAAGAAAAATTCCCTTGTTCTGCCCAGTACGACACCAGAAAAAACAGACAAGGTGAGGTGTTCAATTGTCAATTTCCAATTTCAATTGAGTGATGATAAATGTAAGAAATTTTGGTTATATATATCTCATGCATTTGTACTGTATTGTCCATTGTTTATAATATGTCCATATATCCTTTCAGGCCAAGGAACAGACCACCAACACTGAAAAGCTCTTTAATGGAGAATACTCGGGCCTTACGAAATCCGCCACATTTTCCTCCAGTCCAAAGAAGAACTCATTCAGCTCAGGTCAATTACTTCAACGTATGCAAGCACGGAACTATGGAACCAAGTCAGGCGGTGAGAGTGACAGTGATGGGGACGAAAGTACCAACCCGGTTCTACCAGCCGTGGTGACAGAACACACCCAGTTGATCACAGACATGCGGAACTTTATTGCATTCCAAGCCAGCAATAGTTCCCACGCGACAACGAGAGAACTTTTGGATGAGTTCGGTCACCGCCTCCCTCCGCAAGATTCAGCCAAATTCAAGGCTATGCTGCACCAGATCTGTACATTTGAAAAACAGAATAACATCGGCGTTTGGTCGCTAAAACCTGAATTTAGGTGATTGGATGATGCAGCAGTGAGTTAAGCGAGGTTCATTGGCACAAGGATCCGGTCCGTTTCCAGTCCGTTTGCCCCTAGGGGGTTAGCAGCATTTGTGAGCGGCTCCAGCAAAAACCAGACGTTTGTCGCAACCCGAGGAAAGGGTTGACGGCCTTGCAGTACAACAGGTGAAATGTACATTGACACGGGTATAAAATAGTAATGGACAGCAGTGACAAGAGTTGGGTAAACTGATGACCAATGATGATCACTTGCGACAAGCATCTGCTTTTGCTGGAGCGGCTCACATTTTCATTTTTTTCGTGAGTTCATTATTAAAGCAGGTGGTCCATGGCTGCAATTTTGGCATGTTGCAGCCGTCCAGTCAGCTATCTTCTGGTAGTGCCTTACCTGCAACTGGTGCTTGACAAACAGTGGATTAATGACTGGGTGATGATTGTAGCAAACTTGCAGCAGTGGCTCACCTCTATGTTCTTTTCTTTGCTGATGCTGGAATACATTTTGAATGTTGTAACTGATCACAATAAGAAATAGGAAAGAGAAATAAAAAAGGGAAATGATGACGATACATGGATATGCACATGTAAACCAGCTTGCTGTTCATTCATGTACATCTAAACTGAACATACATGTACATGTACCCATTGTACAGTGTACATGTACATGTACATTCTTGATTGTCTACTCGGTAGAAATCTGTAGGTGGGATTGTGCATGCATGCACAGCACAGTACAGTGAATAATTCTTCCATTCCAGAGCCGAATACCTATCTTTTATGTTGTGATGAGATGCAATATTCTCAATGTACATGTATCAGTTGGTGGATCACTTTGTTTCTGTGATAATTCTCACCATTTGCAAGCATTTTGTGTAAGGGGCGCGTTCGATTACCACTCACTCATTCAGTACAATCAGGAACAATAGGCCATTCTTCTGATGACCATCTTTTTCTGGCTCAGAAGAAACGAATCAGGAAAATAAAAGTATATGTATACAAATATTCAAGGCATATGGGATCATCTTCAAGTACAGTTGATGCTCAAGTTAAACATGTTGACATGTACATGTAGGCCTACATGTACATGGTTATGTTAAAGGAGCACGGTATTGGATCTCAAATGCGTTATTTGACTGCCGACGTAGAGGGAGCCACCTAGCGGCAGTAAGACGAACTACAAAAATGCATTACAAAATGTACGCAGTAAATCGGGTCATTCGCCGAGACGTAGTCAGACCCTTGGGTTGGAAAGTGGCGCCGGCTGACGAGAAAAAGTGGCAATACCGTGCTCCTTTAACACATATACATGTGATGTTCTCCCCACTTTCAAGAAAACTCTTCCAAATCACTATCATGTTCTTAAGCATCAATTGACTTTTCAGATGATCGTTTACAAATGTACATTACAGTATGCAGATAAATGTACTATCATGCTTTCAAACCTTTGAATATGTACATGTATGTACCATGGTTATCATTTCCTATGTCATTTAAATCATAGGACTGGTAATTTGTAATTACATGAACATCTTTTTTGTCACTAAAGTACATTTAAATCACCTGGACCCCGATGGGCGTACATGTATGTCAGTGAATCCCCTAGTAACCACACAATTAATTTAGGGTTTACTCTGAACGATCCAACGCACATTTTCTAACCAGCTGAACCTTGGTTCAAAATAGAACATGCAACTAGGGCTTGATTTGAAATTGAACACAGGCACAGGCATGGGATTGGCTGGAAGCGTCCTGTCACTAAAACGCATTTCAATAGCCAGACTTCACTGGTGACCAACAATACCAAGGTCTGCCTGACAACCAAAGGGTCCTCCCATCGGGGTCCAGATGATTTAAACGTACTTTAGACACTTGTTCATGTACGTACATGTATGACATGTTTACATGTACATATCATAGAAATCATAATTGCCCAAAACGCACGCATTGCATGTATTTTCTGTTGTGTCATGCAGTCTTTCAGTTATACATGTACCGGGTATATGAAATAAAAAGTGAAATTGAAAACCTTATTTTATCTAAAGTGAAACCTCTGTTTTGGAGACCTTTGGGAGTGACAGATTGTCCTTACACTTTAGAGGGCTGTCCTGATTGCTGATGACAAAGCGAAGAGAACTCGTCAACTTTGTTGTCCTTGACAAGAAGTGTCATCCTGCGAGACTGGTTTATCGATGGCCTCGCGACCTCCAATAAAGAATACATCATCTTGGTGCACTTACATGTTCATGTACATGTAACTGTAACTGTTCACATGCATCCACTTCTGACAGGAACTATCAACTTGCTCAGCTTCTGTGGTTCGCCTGGTATTACCTGTACTCAGGCAGCTGAGACTTGAACCCCCTCCAGGCCCGTAGCTAGCATAGACAATGCCCCCAGGCAAATTGAAAAAAATTTTTTTTCAGCAAAATCAAATTGTTCATGTCTCAGTGTGCAGGAACTTGACCTCAAGGCACATCTCAGAGCTATAATTTTCAAAATTTTTCTGAGGAGGTCCCAGGCTAGCAAAACCGGCGCCGGAAGGCAAAGCCCACGTCTGTTGAGCTCATCTGCTTAAAGATGCTCCCCCAGCAAAAAAGCTACCTACGGCCCTGCCCTCATTTCTTTGCCAAGTCATCTGCAGGACCTCTTTGTACTGGTATCTATCCAGTCCCCAAGTTATGAAGCAGCATAACATCAGTTTTATGAAAATGTCTTTAATTCTAAAAATGCTACCTACATGTACATGCACATTTTCAATCAACTTGTCCAGTATAAAAATATCCAAACAGCAACAAATAAAAGTACATTAGCATTTGTCTTTAGGGATACAAGTCCTCCTAAATGGAATGTTTTAAGTACATGTAGGCCTACCATAATGGTTTCATTCATTTGGACTGATTAATTGCGCTATCATACATGAATTCATGTTGCAAACGAACCAACTACATCTACTTGTGTATGTGTACATGTGCATGTACATGCACATCTTCAACAGGGACAGTATGACCCCAGGTCATGGATGTTTCTACAGCATTTGCAACTTTTTAACACAAATATAGAATAAAGAAAGTTTCAAAACAAAATCAGTACAAGTCCTGCTTGTGAAGCACTTTACAATATACAGGAATAGCATGACCAAAGGCTGCACTGCAGCACTTAAAAGAAATATCTATGATAAATGCTGTCTAAATGCGAAGACTGTTGCTACAAAATCATACAAATGAATGTAGGTTGACACCAACCATCCACTCAACAATCAAGGCCAAATTTCAAACAATTGGAGAAATCGTGTCCGATCAAATCAGATGACCACCTCCCACACCAGGATTTCTGAGTGGGATCCGCTGAAGAGATACCGTCCATCGTGTGAAAACTTGACTAAATCAAGGCCGTCGGCGTGGCCGATGAAATCTTGGAAGCTTCCTTCGTAGTAGTCCATGAACTTCAGCAGCCGTTCTGAAAAGATGGATGTTCTCAGTAATATAAGCTGTACTTCCACCTTTTAAATCCCTGTGTTTTTTGCACGGGGACAGATGGTGCAGTAGATTTCCCAACAGGAATTAACACTGGAGAGTTCCCGCCTACAGCGGCACCTGTCGCCGGGTCTATAAACCAAACCTCTGGTAGATTTTATAGATGGAAATGCTCGCCAGGTTTTTCGACACACGTTGAAAAAACACGGGGTTTTAGAATAGGTGGAAGTACAGCTATAGGCACTCATCCAAGCAAGTTTTGTCGAGCAAGTTGGCTCTCAATGGGAAAATCACCATTGTTGCTTTCCTACAGCTAATGCTTAAGGACTGCCCATAGTTTTCTAAGGCTGAGTTACCCATAGAAAGCCAACTAGCACACGAAAACTCTCATGTGAGACAGCTGCTTTACATGTAGTCATTAGATACTGAATTGAAGGGTAGTGTGCTGATTCCCAAAACAGATGCATTCATTCAATTTTCATATGCCCACCTTTTGTTCCAAGGGCGACAAGACCTGACCGAGGGCTGAGATCCATGGCGGTACTCCAGTGGGTCAAACCTGCCGTTCTCACTACCCTGCGCTGACCCATGCTGTAGAACTGCACCTGTCGCTGCATACCGTATCCAATGTAGACAATGATGTCGGAATCTTCGTGCGAAAATTTGGCAATGCTTGGTGGAAGGCTGCGATAGTAATCCTGAAACAAAGCACACTGTACATGTAAGGTCACACCATGTATGATGTTGACTAGGTACATGTACTTGCCTAATTTCATGACTTCAAATTACATGTACACTGAATAACAGCACTAGACTGGTTCCCGTCTTTGCCGCTCCGCTATTCAAAGACAGGCACGGGGTACCAATGTTATGACGTCACGAGCTATATTTGTTCGGGGAAAACCCTTTCCGTTATCCAAGATGGCGCTGTGGTATTTCTTGGTAAGTGAACAATTCGGTGGAAGCCGAAGCAGTTTGAGAGCCTCAGAAGTGGATTACATCGTATTTCGGCGAATTTTCATGGCTGTATTGATTTGCACACACACCAGGCACAAATTCTGAGTACTTTCTAGGTGTTGAGCAGGCCTTGTGGACTAGGGGACTTATCCTCTCGCAAAACCCTGTTTGTTGGCCATCTCCTGATAGTAGGCCGACTCCTATGCACAGATGCTTGCTGCTCAGTGTTATCGGTGTGCATCTTATAGCCACAATCTGTCAAATAGCACAGCTCTCAGTAGGAACACGTGGATCTGATCTAATTTTAGTTACAAACATTGCGCAAAAAGCTGCGCAGTAGCGATGCGCAGGCAGGGTGTGCAATGGTGTGGACAGGAATTCCTGTCAAAATGGCTGCCCCGTGCCTGTCTTTGTATAGTGGAACGTGAGCGCCAGCGGGAGTGCAGCGGCAAAGACGGGAACCAGTCTATAACAGCACTAAGGGGCGTGCTGCCCGTTAGTGCTGGCGATTGATGCCTTATGCGAGGGTCCGTGGGTTCAAATCTGGTAGAAGGACGCGATGACTTTCACCTTAGAAACCCGTTTCTATTTCATACACTGAACAATCAAGGCAAATGCAAAGTTGACACCAAAACATAACCCACAGTGTAACTTACCAAGTCAGTCTTGTCCGTGACTGACCCATCAGGGGCGAACGCTGGGGCAGGGAATGTCAGCCAATCGATGAGCTCACAGGAATCTTTGGACCAATCAACTGACCAGACACTAACTCGGCGATCTGCACTTGTGGCCAACCAGAGCTGGGCACCAGGGATACCAAATTCTTCATTCTGTGTCAAGAACAAAGAATTTCACGTTTAGGTTTAGTAGGAATCTCAATAGAATAGAAATACGTCAACTTGTTTTCTAAGTGTACTTTGAGAACCCTGATACAGGTTAACTAGATAATCAACTCACCCCCATATAAACCGTGTCGATGTTGTTGATGGGAGCTCCCTTGTGGTCATTGATAACCCTGACGGTCATACCGGTGGCGGTGCTGCTCACGGCGATCAGGCCATCGCTCGCTCCTGATATGATCATTCGACCTAGAAAGGTAGGGGAACATACACAACGGTCTAATTGTGAGCCAAATCTCTAGTTCCAACAAGCCAAGTGCAACTGACGTCATTAAAGTACGTTTAAATCATCTGGACCCTGATGGGTGTATGTCAGTGAAACCCCTAGTAAACGAACAACAATGAATTTAGGGTTTACCCTAAACGGTCCAACGCACATTGTTTTCTAACCAGCTGAACCTTGGTTCGAAATAGAACATGCAACTAGGCCTTGATTCGAAATTGAACACAGGCATAGGCTGGAAGTTCCTGTCAATAAAACGCATTTCAATAGCCAGACTTCACCAACAATACCAAGGTCTGCCTGACAACGTAAGGGTCCTCCCACCGGGGTCCAGATGATTTAAACGTACTTTAGATGAGGAATGAAATCAATCTATGACCTCTTGATTATGAGCAAAAGACCAGAGTAACTACCCCAGTAGCAACTCACCATCAGTAGAGAAGGAGATTGCTGTCACTGCCGCTGCGTGTGGGTGCATCTTCAGCATCATCTCAACCCGGTTGACGTCAAACACGCGCACGGTTCCATCACTGTAACCGGCGACTACATTGGGAAGTCTCAACTGGGTATTGGTCTTGTGGACAGTTGCAAGCGATTCGTTGACATGATGAGACTGGATTGAGGTATCGGAAAGTGGTGGCGCAAATGCCAAACAATTGCAAGCCTGTGGAAGAAAAGTATATGCAGATGAACCACAAAATTCACGTTCAATGTTACTCCATCTACATCACTGACAGGTCTATCAAGGGCAATTAAACGAAACCGAAGCTAAAGAAGTACTAACCTGACCCTGGACTTGGAATTGTATTGTCTGTTCCCTACCCTCCAGATACCAGAGTCGTAAGCTACCATCATTGGCACATGTGGCAAAATAATTATCTTCTGACATTGCGATGCCGTTAACTTTCTCCTTGTGCCCAGAGACAAGTCTGATACTGGTGCGTTCGTTCCAGTTGATGTACCATAAAGTACCAGCAGTAGTTCCGACAATACCCTGAAATGAAAAGATGCTGAAGGTGCACTATTGGGTTGCACGTTTCAAGTACAAATGTGACCCTCCACCACAAAACCAGTCGGAATTCGCACAGAAATTTGAGTACACATACATGTAGGATAGATAATATCGGCTCTCTTTGCTCCATGTAGCTCTCAATGTAGATGGCACAAGAAATGCTGACTTACCAAATCAAGTGTTTCATCGAATGCCACAGAAGAAATAGCTCCATCTAGGTTCATTTCATCCTCCATGGTGAGGCCACCCTTCCTGACTGCCTGGGTACCACTGCCTCCAGGAAGCTTCATCTCACTAATACCAGTGACTGTCCACATTCGGAGGTTGTTGCCTGTGCTGGCGGTGATCATGCGTCCAGCGTGACATGAGATGAATTCTGAAGTCAAGAGAAGTTAAATTGGACTTCATATACACATACATGTTATGTACCAGGGACACAGTATAACAGTACACAGTATAAATAAAGTTGTTTCCGATATTCGCAAATTTTCGGAGTCGAAAATTTGCGAATATTGGAGACGACTTTATCTACACTGTGTCATTTTGTGTGGTCGTCTCCGAATATTTCGCAAATTTTCGACCCCAATCGGAGTCTTCCTCAGGCGCTATATAGAAGAGATCCCAGAGGCGAAATGCCTCTGGGATCTCTTCTATATTTGCGAAATATTCGGCGAAAATTTGCGAAATATTCGAAGACGACTTTCCGATTTATTGTGTACTGTGTGTCGTTTTTGTGCTCTTTTTTGGATATGTGTCATTTTGTGTGTTGTTTTTGTGCTTCATTTTGGATTACATGTATGTACACCTGTGTGTACACCACATGAGTGTTGACCTCCAGGGCCTAGTATGGAAACATGTACACAAACGATGTAACTTAATAGAATATCACAACATTATGTGTTTAAAATACATGTAAATGAACATCTTGTGATTAATGAATTACCCAGTTCATCCTTGTCAGCAACCCAATGCATAAAACACGTGTTCTTCCTGGTGTCCCATGCACTGACTTTCCCCTCACTGCTACCAATGTACAGGATATTGTCACCTGCATACTCTAGGCATGTGAAGTCAGCTAGAACACCAAACTGAAAAGAATCATAAATGATGAGAAAACGGTGAACGAAAATGAGTGAAGAACTGACGAGGAGCAGTGTGGTGTAGTGGTTAGTGAGACGGACTCCAGATCAGAGGGTCCTGGGTTCGATTCCCAGTCCTGACCAAGAAAAAACATGCTCGCATGTGACCTTGAGCAAGTCACTTTGCCTCCCTTGCTTCACCCCACCCAGGTGTAAAAGGGGTACCTGGCTGGTAGTGATGGTGTACATTGTATGTGAATGTTAGTCCAAGAGCACTGAAATCGGCTGCCGGGACTGCAATACTCCCCAGGGTGCGGAGAACTGAAATTGGAATGAACAGACCTATATGTATAGCTGGGGTAATAATGTGAAGCACCCTTGACACTGCATTGCAGTAAAAGAGCGCTATATGTATATAAAAGCTCACATTAGCCGTGGTTACACTACATAGAAATCCCCGGGTTTTTTGACACCCGGGTCTAGCCCGGCTCTGAAAAATCCCTCTTGAGGCCCAGTGCCCGTGAACAGTTCTCAAATTATGTGACGGGGACCTAAATTAAGCCCTCCAAAAACAGTTCGAGCTCGGAGGGGATTGTTACACCGTGTTTTTAACAGGTGTGGACAGAAAAAAACCCGGGTTCGACACAGGTTTTTTATGTAGTGTAACAAGGGCTTACATGTATATCTTACCTCTCTCACACCCCTCCCCTGGACACAATTCAAATTTCAGTGTGTAGTTTTCCGTGATCAAATGGATGGACATACCGTTTTTGTTTTGAGGAGTTCCTCAGGGACATCCGCCTCGTGGACATTCAGGGTTGCACTATCTGGACCAGTCCCCTCATCCAGCAGCCAGAAGAGTACAGCTCCATTAGCTCCCACGGAAGCAAACTCATTCATGGTGAATGGATCCCACTTGATGCTGTGAACAGGTAGAGTGGCCTTGGTGGCCGTGAGGATGCTGAAGGTGTAGGTACTCCATATGACCACTGAACATTCTCTGTAGTCACCTGAAAGGAATGAACATTGAAATATTGAAATGTACATTGAATATTGAAATGTGTGGCTTCACCAAGGCCATTGAGACTTTCCTCAAATGTAAGGCGGTCTAGGAAAACCCGTCAGATGCCACATCTAAGGAAAGTGTTAATGGCCTTGGTAAACCTGCACATTTCAACAGCTGAAATGTACTATGTAACAGGTGAAGTGAACAGTAGCAGATCAATCCACAGGCAATCTAACAACCCTTGTTGATCACTCAGCAACTTCCAACGGGTTTTCCTAGACCGCCACAAAAATGCAACATCTGACGGGTTTTCCTTAGTAGACCGCCTCACATATACTGTACAGGTAGGAAATTGGAGGACAGTATTTTGTAGGAGCGCCTATATTTCATTTTGACGAGATTTCACTGCTACTCACCTGCTGAAACCAGGAATCTGTCATCCCTCGAGTAGTCAAGGCAGACGATATCATACTCGTGGTGAGAGAGCACCTTCTTACACTGCATCGTCTCTAAGTCCCAAATACAAATCTGACTGTTAGTCAGGCCTTGGGCACCACTTGCTGATGCCAGAAGCTGTAGTATGAAAAGACGATTATGAAGTATGATGCAACAAATAAGACACCTAGGCCTACAAGTTTACCTCCCTGCCCGGCACATTGCTACATGTACCTGGTACCTGTCACTGCACTGCCAGAGGTGTTTTGAGGTCTATGAAGCCATGCAATGATCTTGATAGAAAACATGGTTTCTTTCTTCATTGCTGTTACGGTAATGGGGATGGCGCAATTTTTTTATCCTGACAGGTCGGCGCTGTGAGCGATGTGACCTGAACGACGTCATTGACGTCGTTTTAGGTGCTGACGTTGCGTCATGAGAAAATGACCTGTACATTTTTCTACAGAAATAATGACACAAAAACGTTGCTTTTATCGCCATCGTATCTCTTATTTTAAGAAAAAACATAATGAGAGTAAAAGAAAATTTCATCTGCTACACGATGATGTAAGTTTCACTGTCGGGTGATTAAAACAAACGGCAGGGTTATATCTAGGCCATTTTAGAGCGGCGGTACGCCGTGCCGCCGAAAGGGGCCGCCGTCGAGCCCTTTTTTAACCCCCTAGGGCGCCGCTCTGCCCCTAAAAAAAAAAAAAAAAAA
>NMRB01000123.1:359589-434712 GCA_002633025.1 Notospermus geniculatus | reverse complement strand
AACAAGGCATCAGAGAAGCTGTGTCCCCCGCAGGTGTGCTATTTTTGATGCGGGGGCATATTGAAGTCACCAAGTATGTAGCTAGGCCTATCAACAATATGATGTAGGCCTACTGTAGTTGTGCATGTGTGGGTGGCATGCAGATCAGTGTAGCTCCACGGCGGTGTGTGCGTCTGACATCGCTGGGCCTATTTTATGCCAGCACAGGGTATGTACAGACTGTAAAACAGTGCTGTGGAAGAGCAGAAAACAAACCCGGTGTGGAATGTCACCAAATGTTCTCCAAAGTACACCAGTTGTAACCAACTAAGTAGGCCTAGTGGCAGTTTTCCAATCCTGAAAGAGGTCAATAAATAGTTTGCAGCGAAGATTTCTGCACTTCACCCTAGAAAAGTGACTTTTATTCAGTTCAGAAGGTGCATGACGACGTGTGAGTGACTGAGCATGCTGCATGATGTGAGACGACTGGTTTACGGCAAATCGCGACATTGCAATTTGGTTGTCGTTCTGTATTCGTAGGAAGTTAAAAGTATAAGAAAAACACTGGTAATGTTTTCATTTATTGTTCTGTTTACAGTTGAACTATTGATGCAGAGATTATATTTAATTAAGGTCACATTCTTTGCTAAATCGACGAACAAATCTGGAGCGTGACCTCGTTTCCAGGCGGCATGTTGTGTATGATGAGTACATTGCACGCTGTGTAAGTGGTAACCATATGTCGAGGTTGGTGTTGTGGACGACGGACGAGACCCGTTTGTAAGTCCCCTGCAGTCTGTCGACTGCGGGGGGGGACAACAAGCAGGGTTTATCAGTAAAATTGAAATTTTCAGATTTGTTCACACCTACCTGAGCCATATCAGCCACCTTTTCCCTCCTTCTGAAGTGTTTTGCAACATTTGGCTCCAAGTGCTCCATCTGTCCATTCATACCCCGAATCCCTAGCGAGGGGGCTGGTAGTTTGGTAGGGGCATCAGCAGTGGTTCTTGGGCTGGTTCTGGGAGTGACGTCATCCTTGCCGGTGATGGTCACCACTGTATCCTGCTGTATAGTGCAGAGAGTAAAGCATACAGCATGGATTGAAAAACAGCAAAGTTCCATATGATGGAACACAGCTTGACAGAGGTTCTTCTCCTTCTCCTTGACTGTAAAGTTAAAGTTAGGGTTTATAGTGTGATACCAACAACGGTAGAGGTGTCATCTGACTTTAACGCTTTAACCCCAGTCTATCCTGAAACCTTTCAGTAGAACTCAGATGAGCTGCTCATTCAGCGCTACATTCCGAGCATTTCCGACCGGTACCCATTTATGCACCTGGGTGGAGAGAGGCCAGTGCGGCAAAGAGACTTGCCCAAAGTCACACGCCCAGTGGGATTCGAACTCAGGACCCTCTGACCGCTAGTCAGAGACTCGAACCACTACACCACCGTGGCTCCTCATAACTGTAACTCTATGCCTTCACTTGTGATTTCAACTGTAGGAGAATGCCTTGACCAGATAGTTCAATATAACAAAGAAGAAAATAAAGTCACTGGCAGTCACCAAATCAATCCACTCACCTCAGCTGTATCATCGTTGACACTTCTCGAGCTAGACACTTTACTTATGACTATTTCAGACTCCTCTGACACCAACGATGCTGTTTCTACATCTAGAAAGCAAAAAAATTTAAATGGATGACAAATCAACTACATAAATGTGTGGCGGTCTAGGAAAACCCGGCAGATGTCGCTGAGTGATCAACAAGGGTTGTTAGATTACCTGTGCATTGATCTGCTACTGTTTACCTGTTACGTAGTACATTTCAGCTATTGAAATGTGCGGGTTCACCAAGGCTAAAGCACTTTCCTCAAATTCGACATCCGCCGGGTTTTTCTAGACTGCCACACAAACATTCCCACAAACATACAAAAGAGAAGTGACCAGAAAGTTTATAGGATTTTCACTAACGAAAATGTGATGTGTCTCCACTTCACAAATGAATTCATTGACCTGTAGGAAAATAAATGAAGGCTGCGCATCTACATTGAAAGTGGAAAAGTGCAATCCAAGCCAAGAGAAAACACGGGGCCTAGGCCTACCTCCATTTGTATCCTTGTGAATTGTACTAAGGTCATCGATAGTTGGCAGTGTCTCTGGCTCCTCAGGATGTGGAACTTTCTCCCTTGGCACATTGGAGAGGATACTTCGATAGGGACTGGTGTTCATACCACCACCTACAGGGAGAAGATTCCAATAATGACAGTTTACACTTTCACATTTGAGAAAGCACTACATACATGAATGAGTAAGGCTGAAATTAGGATCTTCGGCAATTGCCATACTTTCTGTAGCACCAAACAATGGGGCATTGTTTCTATTCAACTCTTGTAGTCAACTTAAACTTTTCACACCTTCCTGTTTTTTCAAGGTTTATTTATTATAACTTGATCCATAATTGGGATCCAGCTCATTCACTTCTGGGATCTCTACTAGAAAGTGCCTGAGGAAGACCCCAATTGGGGTCGAAAATTTGCAAAATTTGGAGACGACTTTATGTTTACTATCTTTCTGTAGCATCATTGACTTACCTGTTTCTTCAAAGTTGTTTTTGATTGTAACTCTACCCCTGAAAAAAAGAGTCAATGATAAGAACTTGCCTCATGTTATTGTTAAGAGTCATTTTAATACTTCCATCGTTTCGGACATCAACACCATGAACGTTTTGCAAATGCGCGACAATCAAATGCCTTCCAGTCAACCTGGTCTAAAAGCAATCAAACTTACTCAGGTACTGGTTCCTTCTCGTGCAAATTAGCAAGGAAATCCCACATGAAGATGGCTTCACCGATAGAGATAAGGCTTAATGAGTCTGGAGTGAATATCAGGCTGGTAAGCGGGCCAGAATGACCAATGAACACCTGAAATTCCAAAATAGTCTACATGAGTTATCTTAGAAAGAAAATGTGTGATTCCTGTTAAAATGAGAAGGTATCTTAAGACACAAGTTGGCATTACTCATTATTTATCAGAGGGCAATACATGTTGCTTAGAAAACTGGAAACTTTGAAAAGAAAGGTATCCAACATAAAGCACAACAAACGACACACAAAATGATAGTACAAGTAAAGTCGTCTCCGAATTTCGCAAATTTCTGACCCCAACCGGGGTCTTCCTCGGGCACTTTCTAGTAGAGATCCATTCACTTCTGGGATCTCTACTAGAAAGTGCCTGAGGAAGACCCCGGTTGGGGTCGAAAATTTGAAAAGACAGGCAACTACCTGGAAGTTGAGGTCCAATCTCATGTGGTAATCCCATATCTTGATGACACGGTCACCAGCAGTTGCCAAATGTTTGCCATCACTGGTGACGGCAAGAGCAGTGCACTCAGTCCTCTGAATATTGTTGATCTGCAAAGGTAATGAAGACATCGTGACCTCCCAGTCTCTTGTCGGATGACCAACTACTGCGCCAACGCACTCTCAACATTCGGAACTGCGTATCCTTGGAGCTTGCATCAAGTCATGAACAGCAAGCAAACCATCCCTTATTATGCAGGGTTCTGCCACTGCTGGTTGGCGTTGGACGGCCCCGTCCAGGACGCAGAAATGCCGACCGGCACTCGGCCTAAGAGTATTTTCCGACCATCAGAACGAATGAAGTGTGCCATGAGAGATGCCAGCCATGCACACTTCCGAATTTCCTTTCTGTTCCCATTCACCAAATGTGCTTCCCAGAGGGGCTTCCTGACACAGTTCTGATTAACGACAACGGTGGGCTGCCTCATTGCAATAGAGTGGATCGGGGTCATTTTGATGCCAAATGAGCTCATTATTTCGACTCTCAGGTGCCAGGAAATCGCATTTCAGCAAGTCTAGATTTCAAATTTTTCTCGGGGAGGGCCCCACACCCCCTGTTCCCACTGGCACTCGTTCAGTCCTGGGCAGAACCCTGCTTATGACGATAACATACCTCAGCAAGAAGGCGGCCTGACCTAGAGTCAAGCTTCAGCAGCTTGTTACTGGATGTAGTAACCAGCAAGTGTCTCATATTTGCTGGGGCAAAGCAGACCCGCCGTGCCGTGTCCACACCACCTCCTTCGGATGGGTTGATAGTACTGATATCAACTCGTAGTATCTGGAAAAGTAGGGTGTTGTATAATAGACATCATTCGTTGGGAAAAATGCTAAGCGGATTGAAATATGCCAATGTGATGACCTGACCTGACATGGCTTTTTATCAGCCACTGGCTTTTTCTACAGGTTAGTGCAAAAAAAGTTCCCGTGAATATGAGGGAAGCACGACAAATGCCACTTTTGAGGGGGCATGTTCATTCGACACCAAAAAAGCCAAGGATCTATGAAGGGCCTGTTGTATAAAGGGAATACATTATGGTATACATGTAGTCCGGCAACATCTAAGCGCGACCCAATGGAATGCAGAAGTCATGTAATGTGGCAGAGCTTTACAGTTTTTAAAGACCCACTGTATTGAATATGAAAAACGCAAATCATCGCCGCGATTCTCGACGTCAGTGCACGACGTCAGCGTAGTGTAAAATGTACTACGCTCTGTCTGAATACATTAGAGCTCTCCCTGCAGTTTTTTCAATGTGTGCTGAAAACTAGGCCTTGATTCTATGAAGTATGTATCAGGCAAGCATTTTGGGGACCTTCACGAGGCTATGAAATGTCTGTTTGCATGCACTCTCCTAACATTTTGAAAATATCGTAAAATTCAATACAGTGGGGGTTTAATCATGCCTGTTGACCATTTGTGGTCATTCCCTGATTGTTGCGCTGTGCACCGGTTATTCAAGAGTCGCGTGTGATTAAAGGAAATAGAAAATCCAACTATCAATTTCCTAACTTTTGCATTCCATTGGGTTGCGCTTAGATGTTGTTGGACTTTATAACATACCTCATCAAGGGATCTTGCATTCACCACACTGATTGTGAACTCAGTAGGGCCAACAAAGGCTACAGTGTTTCCATCCGGACTAACAGTCAATGCATCTGGGGCGAACTGATCACCACGGGCTACCGTATTCCCGAGTACTCTCAACAATGTGTATTTATCACTGGAGGCATCGTAGAGGGCCAAAATACCCAGGGAGCCTGAGCTGAAAAGGAACTCTCCATTGGGGGTATAGGCAAGACCCGTCACACGTCCACGATGTTGTCTGAAATAATGAAAGTGTCTTACAATAGTAAATGACTGTGGCCTAGCAGATTTGGTAAATTATGTGAAACAAGCAGACACTCAGTTATTGAAAAGATAATACAGACCACACAGAGTCAATGTCATTAGGGCCGTTTAGACGACAGGCAAAAATCCACATGCGATCCGATCGAATCTGATTGTTGTTCAAAACTCTTGCGTGTAAACACTACCCAATGTGGTCCAATGTGGATTTAAACTGAACCACCAATTTTGCTGGTCCCAAATCCACATTCGACTGCATTGGATCACACACGACCAGATGTGTGTGTGTAAACGCTACCCAAAAAGTTGGAACACATCTGGTCCAGAATGCGGCTCGACGGGATCAAATCTGAATGTGGTTTTTTGGCTTGGTTGGCCCTATAGTCACACTTACTGGTATTCAGCAATCATGCTGGTGGTTCCCACATTAAATACCCTGACACAGCCACTCTCAAAACCACATGCAAATATCTGTTGGGAGGGGTGATAGGTTATGGCACAGGGACACTCCTTTGGGGCAGTGAAGTCAAATAACTGAAGAAGAAGAAAGAAGATTCCAGTACGAAAATGAAATGGTCCATGGACCATGTGCTCACTGGGTTGGACATAATAGTCTAATGACAGAGGGAGGTACATGTCCATATCAGTTATGAGCAATCTGGGTCAAGTCATTCCCAGAAAAGACTTTGATGATTTTTGGGTTATGCCACCTGGCGGCCATATTGGATGTCCGATCGGGCTGGAACTTCACATGCACATAAAGGTCATCTGCAGGGGGCCACATAGCACATTGGAGCGCATTGGGTTAAGGCGTTCCTGAGTTACAGCATTTTGATGATTTTTGGGTTAATACGCCACCTGGTGGCCATGTTTGAAGTCAAATCAGGCTGAAATTTGACATGCATGTAAAGGTCATCTAGACGCAATGGTTCCTGGGCTCGCCGCTAGGCGAAAAATGGCGTAGCCAGCGAATTACTTTGTCGAACCAGCGAGTAGAATGCCTCAGAGAGGATTTTTCAGGAATATGCATTTTTGTCTCCCATTGCGTGAACACGCCGTGTTAGTTGTGCTTAGCGGTACTGTTTACACGAAAGATATCCGTAGTAAGTAATCATATATGAATGGATACAATATCGCCGAAAATAACACGAAAATTAGGGATTTTGTGGCGGTCGTCTTCCATATTGGATGTCCAATCGGGCCGAAACTTGGTATTTTTAAGGTACCCCACCAATGCACGTTTATGCAAGATATGAAGTTGCTCAGTGAAATAATGACAAACTGTGGCAGGTTTGTCACTTTTGTCGAACTTTGACCTCTGTGACCTTGAAAAGTAGGTCAAATCAAAAACCCGTTATATATGTTATGTATCCTTATTAGCTACACCTATGATAAAAATTTGGAGATGATCTAGTCATTAGTTCAGGAGTTATTGCACTTTATGTGTTTTTGGTTTCCACCACCTGGTGGCCAAACTGAGAGTTGAATGGGACCGAAACTTGGTGTCGTGGGTCATCTGACCTAGGGGTATATATGTACCAAGTTTCAGATCAATAGCTCCAGCAGTTACGAAACGTGCCCTGCTAACGGACGACGACGACGGCGGACAACGGACGCTGCACCATCGTAATAGCTCACCCCAGTGAGCTAAAAATGTGCGTTTAACCCTTT
The DNA here is from genome assembly GCA_002633025.1 of Notospermus geniculatus. NCBI lineage: Eukaryota > Metazoa > Nemertea > Pilidiophora > Heteronemertea > Lineidae > Notospermus > Notospermus geniculatus. Next base: position 427,857 of record NMRB01000123.1, on the reverse strand, counting down.
TTTATTATCCATTTCTCAAATTCTGACATTGGAATTTCAGAAAAATGCAATTTTCTCAAAAAATTCCCAACAGACTTTTTTCATTTTTGCATCAAAACATTCCCAGGACCATACAGATGGTACAGGTTTGATTTGTGGGCAACTTTTTTGCTCTTAAACCCATTTCAAACCCACTGTGTGTGGTGAAGCACACTTGGAACCGGCCTATTTTGGTTCCAACAGGGACCCAATGGGTCGTATTCATAAAACGGTTCTATCGTTAGAACTAGTAGCTGGCTGCAGCAGACGGAAGGCTGTTCGAAGTGCGATCAGCTGTGCTCCGTGGAGGCACGTGGCGTCAGTTCGTGAAACTAAATCGCATCATGACGCTGCGTCAGCTCCGTTGAGCTCGCCGTGGAATTTTAGAAATTTTCATCCGCGACAAGATGGTGTAAATTTTAATGTCATGCGACCGAAAAAATAGGGTTGATTTCACGCCAGAAGTTAATGGAAATGACTGGAAATCACGTTGAAAAAAGAAACTTCGGTCTCAACGATCGCAGCGCCACGTCGTGACGTTAGTTCGTCCGGTTCCTCATTGACTGACAACAATAAAATCTACATGTACTCGAGCGCTAACGCGGCCTAAAATCGGTGAACAGAGTAGAAACAATTATTATTCATTATGATTCATTCAGTTACACGCCAATGGTCGCTTGGAATGCGCTTGTGTGGGGGAAACCCAATGACTATAGATCGACTTAAAGCTGAACTGCATGAACGAAAAGCCCCCATGCGACGAGAAAGAGAAATGCTAACGCCCTGCAAACGCCTCAAACGAAGTCCCAGAACATGATAGACCCAACGAGGCCAGGAGGGCGCCACCTTATTTGTCTCCGGGCATCAGAGCTGTCGACATCTCCGGATACCTCCTACACTACTCAAAGAAATAAAATATAGTCATTTAGACGGGATTCGAACCGTCGACCTTCTGATTTATAATCCACCAGTGTATCCACTCCGCCAACGAGCTAGCTGACAAGGACATGATTTGTGTTTGTCATAGACTTAGGCCTTCGACTTGCGTAATAATACTATGAATAAGAGAAAACACAGGGAGCCTACCAACAAGATCGCTGGCCGAATGGGGAAGATGGGGGAGTAATGCGGATGTCAGGTCGACCTTGCGATGGCACAGAACAGGCGCACGCTGACTTTTCTACAAATCAGTCGCCGATATGGTGTGACATGACTGCAGTTGCGTCTCACTTGCGGGATCAGTCGCCGATCAAAAAGATCGTGCGGATGTCAGGTCACGCTGCGATTGCCTGCGCCACGACGGAACAGTCGTCGGCATCAGCTGGATCGCAAGCAGGGTCAGGTCACAAAAACGAAAAATGCGTACGATCATCCTGGAACAGGCGGCATCTGCGCGCAGCGAATCGTAACCGTGTTCAGGTCACCTGCGACTAGATCGTAGCGCAGTGAAGTCATAAAAGTCATGTGACTTGTGATCATGTTACTTGTTCAAGATGGCACCTTCCATGCTATCGGTAGGTACCGCATTTCATTTTTACCTCGCGCTGATTTGTCAGTTACTGGCACGTGACCGCTCGCTCATTGTTTTGGATAATCGCACGACGTCGTATCTCAAGTCAGGTCGACTGCGACTGGATTACGCCCGTCGGGATCATGATTCGTCGTGGCGCAAAAGTTCAACATGTTGAACTCTTGCGATCTGTGATCTTGTTGGTCGGCGACTGATCCCGATCGTCGCAAGTGAGTCGCAACTGCAGTCATGTCGCACCATATCGGCGACTGATTTGTTCCACGCTGTCGTGCCTCAGACGCAAAGTGATCCAGAAAAGTCAGCCTGCGCCTGTTCTGTGCTATCGCAAGGCCGACCTGACATCCGCAAGTTGAACCTATTCAACTTCTGTGTCATCCCGACGGGCGTAATCCATTCGCAGGTGACCTGAACACGGTTACGATTCCCTGCGCGAGTGATGCTGCTTGTTCCACGATGATCGTACACATTTTCGTTTTTGTGACCTGACCGTGCTTGCGACACTTGATGCCGACTGTTCCGTCGTAGCGCAGGCAATCGCAGTGTGACCTGACATCCGCATTAGGCCGGTTCCAAGTACAGTGGTTGACGATACTTAGAACTGGCCTAAGACAGTTCTAAAGATACAACTGCTTTATGAATACGACCCAATGTGCACAGTGTGTGCATGTGCAAGAAGGTATGAGTCAACCCGAGAATGAGAATGGACACTGCTTATGAGGAGCAGGCACACTGTACTACATGTTTCTACATCAAGCCCAACTTAACAGTCAGACCTTCCCAAAAATTCATCGATCAAAGATATCGAGATAATTTACTTAATATCAAAGAGCAGGATAGCTTCCAAATTAAATTTCTTGTAATGCTTGATTTTCATGGTCTTATGGTTGCACATTTAGGACAGACAACCTATTAATCTTGCAAGAAAACAAAACAAACAGAAATGTTGACAGTCAACGTTACTACAAGGATGATTCTAATGTGGTTTAATGAAATGGTCCATGGACCATGTGCTCACTGGGTTGGACATAATAGTCTAATGACAGAGGGAGGTACATATCAGTTATGAGCAATCTGGGTCAAGTCATTCCCAGGTAGGACTTGGATGATTTTCGGGTTACGCCACCTGGTGGCCATATTGGATGCCCTATCGGGCCGAAACTTCACATGGACATAAAGGTCATCTGCAGGGGCCACATAGCACATTGGAGCACTTTGGGTTAAGGCGTTCCTGAGTTACAGCACTTTGACTCATCTGTCAACCAGCACTGTGACAATGACTTTGGCTTGCATGCATCCATGCATGCTTGAATGCTTGGGTTCGTCAGTGTCTTGACACTTCTGATCAAATTGTCAGACTGGATCCGCAGATAAGGCGCACCACCCTATAAGGTGCACCCCCAATTTTAGACCTGTCTCAAGGAAAAAGGCAGCGCCTTATAGTCCGAAAAATACGGTACTTGATTTTCAGGTTATGCCACCTGGCGGCCATACTGGATGTCCAATCGGGCCAAAACTTGGTATTTTTTAAGGTACCCCTCCAATGCATGTTTATGCAAGATATGAAGTCACTCGGTGAAATAATAGCCGTACTTACACTACAAACAAAGTCCGCACTTCTCCTGCTTACACTACAAAAAATGAAATGGCCAGGGCCATTGTGCTCACCTCTGTGACAGAGTATGAAGTGTGAGTAGCCTGGTGATACACTGAATGGTGAAGGATTAGTGCAGAAACATCGTAACATTTACTACCGATGAGATATGGCCAAAGTCAATTTTTCAAGATGGCCGCCTGGCAGCCATGTTGAAGTCCAATCGAACCGAAATTTGGCATATAAGTAGACGGTACCAAGACACATATTTAGGCACGGTTAAAGCATCCTAGCTCCCACTATTTATGAGGTGTGGGTCGAAGTCCATTTTTCAAGATGGCTCCCTGGCGGCCATATTTGACGTCGAATCTGACTGAAATTTACCATATATTTATATGGTACCTAGATACATATTTTGACAACGTTAAAACATCCTACCTACTCCTATTTATAAAATGTGGGTCAAAGTCCATTTTTCAAGATGGCTTCCTGGCGGCCATATTTGATGTCCGATCGGGTTGAAATTTGGTGCATTCGTGTAGGGTGCCTAGATATATCTTCACACCAAATCACAACACTCTATGTCAAATAGCAATGAAATGTGCCACCAAACAGTGAATTTTGAACTTTGACCTCTGTGACCTTGAAAAGTAGGTCAAATCAAAAACCCGGGATTTATGTGATGAAGTCTCATCAGAGGAACCCACCATAAAAGTTTCGTGGTTCTAGCTAACCGCGTTCAGGAGATACGGCTGAAAGAAGGTTTTCACAAAGCGCCCCCTACAGGCCAGAGTGTGCAAGCAGCAGCGCTAAGTTTCGGTCCAGAGATAGTTTTTACCATAGGGTACCTGTACACCAAATTTCAAGTTTGTAACCCAAGCGGTTTAGAAACGTGCCACCCCTGTTAACGACGACGACGGACGACGACGACGGACGACGGACGACACACCATGGGAGAAGCTCACCTCACAGAGGTGAGCTAAAAAGGTGGGCGTAATGAAGCCCGGGTCTACAAAGTGCTGACTTCCTAAACCCAGATGTCATGAGTGGGTCTAGATGAAGTCCGGACTTGGCCCGGGCTTCTACTTCAGGTGTAAGTGCAGTTACATTGTGTTATTACATTGAGAGACCCTCAGATGTGATTTGTAGTGTAAGTGCTCTGGTGGAGAAACCCGGGCTTCAAATGAGTGCAGACCTGAAAAAACCTAGACCTCTCTTTGTAGTGTAAGTAAGGCTAATGACAAACTGTGGCAGGTTCGTCACTTTTTGTCAAACTTTGACCTCTGTGACCTTGAAAACTAGGTCAAATCAAAAACCCGTTATGTTATGTATCCTTATTAGCTACACCTATGATAAAAATTTGGAGATGATCTAGTCATTAGTTCAGAAGTTATTGCACTTTTTGTGTTTTTGGTTTCCGCCACCTGGTGGCCAAACTGAGAGTCGAATGGGACTGAAACTTGGTGTCGTGGGTCATCTGACGAATTTGCGTCATAGGTCATCTGACCTAGGGGTATATATGTACCAAGATTCAGATCAATAGCTCCAGCGGTTACGAAACGTGCCCTGCTAATGGACAACGACGGACAACGGACACCGCAGGACAATAAAAGCTCACAAGTGAGCTAAAAATGGCTGCCTGGCAGCGGTCTGTGAAGTCCGATCACGCTGAAATTTGCTGTACACATGAAGGCTACAAAGATACATACTTGTTCAAGTTCAGAACATTCTAGCTCCAGTAGTTAACGAGCTATGGGCCAACGCTCATTTTCCAAGATAGCCACCTGGTGGCCGCATATGAAGTCTGATCGGACCGAAATTCGCCACAGACATACAGGGTATCTAGATACATCATCACACCAAATTTGAACAATCCTGACAAATAGCCACGAAACGTGCCACCCGACGTGTGATGGCTATAGCTCACACAAGAGCTAAAAAAATGCAATTTTCGAGCACTGAGTCTGCTCAAAATTATTGTTCTTGCCCTTACCTGTTGTTGGTTATCTATGTCCCACACTCTGATTGTATGGTCCTTGGATACCGTAGCGATGTGTCTCCTGAGGGGATATCGACAGAGGCGGAGGAAATATGATCGGTGTGGGACCGCATGATTGTTGTGTAGTTTCGGGTTGCCACATCAAGGATGCCCAAGTTGCCCTAAAACATTAGGAGGAGTTTAGTAAACCATGGATACTTATTAGTACTGTCCTTTTCAGCTTTCATTTTCTCTCAGATTCTTATCAGTTTCCAACATCCAAGATTCGTCATTCATTTCCAAATCCCAAAAATGTCTCATTAGTTTATCTAGTATCTCACAATTAACTAAAGAGAAATTTTTCTCATATTTAGCCTACTAAACTGAGACAGAAACAAACCAAAACACCAACCGTAACAGTGCCAGCTAAGATTTTCAGGCCATCTCTAGAGATTGACACAGCTGTTACAGGCCCTTCATGCTCTGAAATACCAAATGTCTCAATTACTACAAATATGAATCAGTGGAGACAAGTTACAACTGCTTCCGATCAAAAATGAAGAGCATATGGTTTTATCAACTTGTCACAGAGTTTCACAGCTCTGACATAAGATCTGCTTGATACGTTTACCGGTAGTTGGGATACGTACAGTATCTGGCATCAATCATTTTGCTCACCTGCTTCGAGATAAACCTGGGCAAAATCCAGAGGCCACAGCCTGAGGTACCCATCATCGGACCCAGTAACACAGAATGACTCAGAGATAGCCATGGTGTTGAGGGCTATCCCAGCACCTGAAATATGGCAAATGCAAGAAATAAGCAGACTTTTGAAGTTCCGTTCATTTGCTCAACACTCATGATGTACACAGGGCAGTGTATGATAACACACTAGTACATGCACTTGTACATGAACACGTACGTTTTCTGCATGTGCATGTATGGGTATTAAAAATGAGAAAAAAAACAATACATCTTTGCAGGTACGGTGCTACCACTGACCAGAATTAAAAGTAATCTTGTCCCTGTTCTTCTTCTTCGTAGCAGGCAGCAGTCGCCTGACATGTTGAATAGTCAACTTCTTGTAGTTGATCTCAAAGATGTGGCCACTTCTGCTGCAGGCATAACTATATGAACGACACAAAAGATGCATTATCACTTTATTTTTCGTCAGCTTTAATCCAAACATTCTGAAAATTAAATCACTGTCATTGGAGCATGAGGCGTATTTCAGGTTTCCTACATAGCAGGATGATCCACAGTACAATAGAAAAAAGTCAGAGACGCACAAGTCAGAAAATCGCCCATCTCGGATTACTTCGGGAAGTCCCAATTTTTCTAAATTCTACTCCAATCAAAAATACCGTAGGCTAAGCGCATAAGTTGGACATTACAAGTCAGATTTTCGGCTATCTCGAATGAAATGGCCAGGTCCCTTCCAATACATTTCCATTAAAAATCTCTTGTACAAGTCAGATTGCGCCCTCACTCGTCTTCAGTTCATGTGTATGTTATTCAGCTGGTGCTTTGGATCCATTTCCATCTCGGCCATGTTGCCCTTCCTTAAGTCAGAAATCGGATTTTTGTCTGACTTTTACACAACTCGGATTTTATCTGACTTACATAAGACGGATTTCCTCTAAGTCGGATGAAATTCTCTGGTTCACTTGAATCCGACTTATGCATTTTCTATTGTACTTGCTCTGAAAGCGAAGGTTTTCAGTAATACAGAAACTTACAGCAAACGATCAGATGGTTCTTTGGTTGCTTCATACCCAGCCTCAAAGCAGACGTCTGTGAATTCCATGGTGTGATACTCGCCAAGGTTGACTGGTGCCGACCTGAGTGCTCCGTCTCGCACACGCCACACTCGTACATTGTCTCGACCACATGACACCATTCTAAAAGCATAAACAATATATCATTACCGGTATATCAGTGTATAAACTTGCCATCCATTAAAATTTATTTCAGAAATATTGAAGTCACTGTCATCACAGGGGTTTTCTCACAAAACTGCCAGGGTCCATTTCATAAACATACTTCAGTACCGGTACTTATCCATATTCATAAACATACTTCAGTAGGCTACTTATCTTTTGTGTTGAACAAATGATAAGTGTCACACTCAGGGCCGTATACACCAAACGAAGATTATCTTGAACTCAGGTTGAGCCACAACTTTTCCATTGTTCAGGTTTACCAGAGTATGATGTGACAATGGAAAAGTTGTGGCTCAACCTGAGTAAGATCATCTTTATTGGTGCATACGACCCTTAGACTTAAGTACCTGTAGTTTCATGAAGGGTCCAGGGACGTAAGGAAAGTCCCCTCAACTCAGCAAATAATTTGAGAAGATTAGTGAAAGCAGCCTCGATCTTTCTGAAAACATTGTCTGTAGACTTTGTAAGTTGAAACGTATTAAATTTTGGATGCAAATCTTTCAACACCGTTTCCTTGGAGTGTCATTAAGTCAAATATTAACCCCTTAACTGTGTAATTTTTTTTAGTTCTAATTTTTCTTTCTTAAAACAAATTGCCAAAAAAGCATTTGACACACAAGGTTCCAGGCGTAATATAACGTCCTGTGCACTGTGATGCGCCATTTCCTTGCAAGGCTTTCTATTACGCCTCACGCAAACTTTGATCCGCAGCTGTTTCCGGGGATGCCCTAGATGCAATAATGACGTAATATGATGTCCTACCCAGTTAAGGGGTTATGCCCTCCCATGAAGATTTTGTCGATTCACACCTGATGACGTATAGAATCTGATCTCTGAGGAGGGTGTACACCTGTACATTAGGCGTGAGGCTCACTTTGATGAGCACTATCATCACTATCCACAGGTTAGATAGTCATGATATCTGGTCGGCACTAGTAAAGAATCCATCTCCACTCACACTGGATCAGCAAGACAGGCTAACTGCAGAGGGATTAAACTTTCAGGAAATTTATTGTCAGTGAGCATAATTATTATGATTAGTCCAGCTCATGCCTATTTTCTATCGCACACAGCAGACGCCACACATTCGGAGTTTTCACTGAACATCTTGGAGAATTTAGTCCTTTAGGTAAGATGAACATTCTAGAACACTGCACTCATTTTCACGAGCACAAAACAGGATTAAAGCGAATTAGTCACGGCAGTCAAAATTGACACAAAGAATAATTTCCTGGCCCACGAAATTCACAATTTCAAAATTACAAATTTCGTATTTTAGCACATTACATCTGTAGATGAACCTCGGTTTGCAGTTGACCATGTTCTAAATGCTATTCGAAGGAAGCAAAGGCAAAGCAGTTGTGGAAATATGCTCTTAGTAGGCAACGAATTCCTGATGTGAGTAATGTAATAGATTCATAATGGCGGCATTTGACCTTGACTGGCACGGCCAGTTCGCTTTAACCCATGCATTGAAACCACCAAATTTGATTTATATTTTGCTTATTGTTTTTTAGGGTAGGGCCTTCATCAGATGGGACATGAATCCACATTTTTAACAAGAAATACAAAAATCAACCGTAACACCTTACAAGAACGAGGCCTGCACGGAAACTGAATATCCGGCTGAATTTTGAAATTGTGTCTACTTCATCTATTGGAATAAATTTCAGCTGGAATCAATGCTTCATCAAGCAACATTAACGATGAACTCAGAAACAGTCCTTGCCATCCTTCTGATTCTAATGTGGCCAACAGAGATCGTCAGTAACTTTCTCGTAATCTTGTCCGTCAGCAAATCACCTGCGTTACAAAATATTGCAAACTACTTCATTGTCAATCTTGCAGTGGGGAATTTTCTCATAGGAATGGCCGAAGTTCCGTTTTTGATTGCCGAACTCTTCTTCCCCAAACTGCTGAACAATACTTCATTGTGTCACTTCAGTATTGCCGCGTATGTCTTCATTTTGACGTCTGCTATTTCCACAATGGTTATCTTATCCATTGAACGATTCTTTGCTGTCCGTCAACCGGCAGTATACCGCACGTATTTCACGACCTGGCGGCTCGCTTTGTGTATGTGTGTTGTTTGGATGATCGCAGTTCTGTGCTCCAGCCTGTCGACCATACTCATGAATGGTCCACATTCGAGATGTAAAATTTACACTGTATTTCAAACGAACATTCTTCTTTGGCTCGTAGGATGCCTGGTCCTGTTCCCCCTTTTTATTCAGGTCCTCTTCCACAGTTGGTTATGCTACGTCGCGAAGAAGACCGTGCTTCAAATCGCACCCAGATGCCCAACAGAAATGAGAAATACTAACGTGAACGGAATTCACAGGATTGAGTGGAACCTTGGGCAAGAATTACAAGAATCAGGCCGGCGAGATCAGGGCATCAATGAAAGCAGCTTCCGTGCAAATACCCTGGCCTCTGCATACGAGACATTGCTGCTTATAATTTATGCATTTGTATGCTGGGTTCCACTTTTCATACTGATGACATTTAATTTGGAGGATATCCAGCGCCACATGACGAATGAACAAGAACTAACTGACGCCACCAGAGTCAACATGGACTGGGCCAGTTGCTGCGCACTGGTGTTCTCACTCTACTTTCCAATGGCATTCGCCATTCAGAAACAAGAATTCAGGTTGGCTTTCAAGAATAATCTTATCGCCCTGTGCACATGTCAGTGCTTCAAAAGGAAGACGCCAGTTGTTGTACCCGAACCAGAGCCCGAGGCAGTGCCAGAAGTCGTGGAAGATAGCTCAGATGACACATCGGAATGTGCACATCGTCCACACAATTACAATTAGTTTTAAAATGAGGAACCCGCACACTAACGTCACGACGTGGCGCTCCGAGCGGTTGTGCTGAAGTCTCTTTTTTCTAACGATATTTCCATTAATTTCCGGCGTGAAAATAAACCATTTGTGTTGGTCGCCTGACAGTAAAACTTACATCATCGTGTAGCAGATGAAATTTTCATTTAATCTGATTCCTTTTTTTCTTAAAATTAAGAGATACGATTTTGCGGATGGCGATAAAAGTAACGTCTTTTGCGCCATTTTTCCTGTAGAAAAATGTACAGGGAATTTTTTCATGATGCAACGTCAACACCTAAAATGACGTCAATGACGTCGTTCGGTACAATCGCAGCGCAGACCTGTCAGGATAAACTGCAGGGCGGGTTCCCCATTGGTGTGACTTTTTGCCTGAGGGGAGGAATTGCAATTTTCAATATTTTTATCTACCGGTAAAGATCAACTCAGCATCAATTTAGCCAGGCAGACAGAGTTCATGTGCATCATTGTACAGGCGCGGATCCAAGGGGGGGCGCACCCGGCGCACGTCCCCCTTCCGGCCGAAAAATCTTTAAAGTTGACCGTGAAATTCTGAAATTTGGAGCAAATCTTTGAAACTGACCGCAGATTTCAATGTATCTAGCACGGTGCGCCCCCTCTTTTCCGAAATCCTGGATCCGTCCCTGTTGTACATGTATACAGGGTAGAAATAGCACAGAATTCCAAACTGGATATTTTGTTACCCGGGTTTTGACACCCCCTGCCAAACTGTGAAAGCTTGGTTCACTGACTGTACATTACATGTATGTAGGGTACGTTGTACACATAACGTGTAAATAAGTGCACCCGATCATGGCCACCCTGAGTGTCTCGGGTCATTTACGGTTAAACCCTCCCCTACTGAGATAAGTGCGAGGAGGGGGCTGTTGTGAAGACCCTCGGTGTGAGGATGCATCATAGCAGGCAGTGGTACATTTATGATACCGCAATAACAATGAGGTACCGGCAAAACTGAATAACAACCACTACAGCCAGGTCATAACTGCGTCATTGAAAGTGAGGCTAACGTTGTTTTCCAATTCTGAATAGCACACCCTGTTTCTAGGCCAAATATAACTAAAACATTGCACTCAATTTCAAATTTTACTTTTTTGTCATTGAATATAGAACTGCTAATATATATCTTATTGCTTTAAGAAAAAATCCTGCGGGAACATGATGAATTTAATTCATAAAGTTGACGATTTTAGGTAAACAACAGGCCAATGATCGACGTCGTGGATTGTGAATGACGCAATATTTTGTAACGTCAGAATGACGCACGACGCCTGATGACGTTCAACAATCGCAAGGCATGCGCACTTGCATTTTAACCTGGTTGATGATCAGCGCCTCCTTTTGTTTGCCATATAAGATCTATTGGCAACTATCAACATTTTAAGTCATGTGTCAAAACGCACCTTTTTATCAACTCTTTTAGGTAAATGATCAAATGTAATGTATTAAAATGCCACCTTGTTATGTTGTCCTGTTTTACTCATTATTTGTATTTTACTTATGTTTCACTGCCATTGTAAAAAAAATGCCACTGACACTTTATTTTAAAGTGGCGCTATATAAATACACTTAATAATAATAATAACAATAATGATTGACGTCATATGTTGTGACTATGTGTATGTTGTCAAATGCTTTAAAAGTGCTGTAATGTATGCTGTAAATAAAGGGTGCACATGTCTAGTCATATCTAGTCATTCTGTTCTTTGAAGTTTGATAACCTTGTTTACATGTATGTACACTCTTGGTCATACTCATAAGCCAAGGCTGAAGGATGTGCAGGTGAAAAGTTTGATAAAACATTCAGTTGGTGAAACCTCCAAACCACCCTGCCCTCTTTGAACTGCTGTGGAAAACAGGAATGTTCGTCGATTTGAAAAATTGATACGGGATGTGTTAGACAGTGCATGTGGCTTTCACTTGTCCAAAAATTTGGAAAAAATAATGAGTAATTATCGAGTAATTCAAGAATAGGGACTTTCAGCAAGGCACCGTTTCGTCGATCCGTGTCATGTATGACGCATCGAGCTAATGCATTTTGAAACTAGAAATTGACCTGTGAGTCAATTTGAAGACCGCCTTTGAAAATACACTGATGAATTTTGTAAATATGTTAGGGCAATGGAAACTGATGATATTGGGACTGAACATGCGTCATTTACAGTGTAGGCCTACATTTATGATGTAGATGTACATGGCTTTACAGTGCGATTGTGTGTTTCGCGGCAGCCAAGAGCAGGGGGTTATTGTTTTCAAAGTTAGGCCTACTAAATTTCACAATTGGTAAACTTGTCGGGTCATGATCATTTAAATGTTATTGATTTCAGACAAATGTGCGTGTCATTTTTCGCGAAATACGGGTAGGCCTACATCATGGCACCGGACCAAATTCATTTCGATCTCTGATTGGCCAGAGGACCTGAAACGTGGTGTGCGTGGCGTCACAGTTTGATCCGAGATGAGATGACGTCAGCGAAAACCCCGCTGCGGCGAGTGACGCTGCAGCGTCATGCTCGACGTCGTGGTGACGCTGCGTTCTTAGGCCCGACGTCATGGGTTGTTGACGTCATGGGCAAAGGTAAAATGCGTTAGGACAACACACTTCATCTAATTAAACAGTTCATTGTTGGTGGATGACCCCCAAAATCAATAGGTTTCCTTGTAACATGCATATCCACAACTCCTGAAAGTTTCATCGCGATACGTGGCGTATTTTTTGAGTTATCCTGCCGAAACCACAGATTGGACGGAGAGAGAGAGAGAGATCCAGTGAAACCAATGAAGACCGCCACCTTCTGAGGTGGTGGCGGTCTTAATGAAATGAAATGAAAATGAAAGGTATTTAAAGTGCCAAAATCCACAGAGACGTGATCGGTGACACTGTGTACAAACTATGATGGTCTGCTGTAGCGAGCAAAGAGAAGGGCCTTGAGGTGGCGAGCAAAAACAATTGTGCTTTCATTTTCTATTAAAGTCATACGTCATACGTGATACGGATCGACGATACGGAGCCTTGCTGAAAGTCCCTATTATCTGGTGCGGATTTACTTATGACCAAGAGTGTACATGTACACCTATGTATCACCCATACAAGTGAATGAAAACCTAGCTTACCTGGTGTCATCAAAGTCGGCAATTTTCATGCGGACAATGTCGACATCCGTGTGAGCTTTTGCCATGACAGTCACTTCACCACGCCTCACGGCTTTTGACGTGTTCCATATGACAACCATCTGGGAGGAAGTGAAAGTAATAATCATTTGTGACACATTCAAAGTTCCTCAAACACTCCACATGTAGGCCTATACATGTACCTTGAAATAAGTCAACATTTTATGACAGTCCTGTTTAAATTGAAGACCCGTCACATATGCAAGGATACCAGATTTGGGCAACAACCGAGATGAAATGAATTAATGCACCAAAATTCAACTCCACTCAACCTTTAAGGCCAATTTACACGACATGATTTTTATTACATCCGATTGTTGGATCCGACGTGATCGTACGTCCAAATCGGTTTGTGTAAACTGCACAAATGGCAAAATTTTACGGCCTTTGTGACGTCGGATGCACAAGACGGATGTTCTATTTTTTTCTGATGTCGGACGAAGGACGCATGAACTCGGCCAATCAGGTAGCTGCATTGGAGGTCATGTATTTGGCGCGCTTGACGAAGAATAAGTCTGTCCGTATTGACAGATGAATAAATCGGACCGTGTATACAGAATTTCTGATCCGACAGAATCATAAAACAAAATCGCGTCTGTCTTGGACATCAGTCCAAATTGCACTGTGTAAATTGGACTTTACACAATGTTAGCAATGCAATTTACAACTTACATTTTTTCCGTGGCCATCCTTTCCCACTCCACAGAGGACCGTACCACTATTGGAGAAGCTCAGGCAGTGTACTGAATGAACGTGCGTCTTAAACATCGCCAGGCACTCACGACTCTTAAAATCCCAAACTCGGACGACGCTCTGTTGTCCTGTCTGACCCGAGGCCAAGAGGGACATATTCCCATTGAAGGTCAAACAGGAGACCTGAAAAGATAATACAGTGAGATATCTTCCATTGGTTCTTGACATCACTAACAAATTGGTAATTACCAAGGCATTTGGGGCCGAATTCACGAAGGGTGTTTAGCTTAATCAGCGTTTAAATTCTTACTTATTCAGGTTTAAGGGCTAGAAACACTTTGTTTTGTTGCCTGTATGCTGCTTGATTGGCGGCGTTTACCCGCAGGATAATCACATGGTTATAATTCCTGCATTTACGTTCAGGAGGACAAAAGAAAAGAGCTGAATGACTCAACAAGGCTGCTTGAGCGTTCAAATTTTCTTTTGTCCTCCTGGAGTTAGGCACAGGAAAGTTAACTGTGGGGTAAACACTGCCGACCAAGAAGTGTACAGGCAGCAAAACAATGCTTTTCTAGGCCTTTAACCTGAATAACTACGAATTTAAATGCTAATAACGCTAAACACCCTTCGTGAATTTGGCCCTTGGTGTGTTTCTTGTGGTCTTCTAAGCTATGGGTTCAGGCTGCACAGTACATGTATGTCACAATGATGCTAGTACATCCTGCACGTCCCGACTTGATCAATACTATAGGCCTACATGTAAGCAGCCTGAGCGGAATTCCACCGACCTTATCTGTGTGACCAATGAAGAATCTCTGGTAACCAGTTTTGACATCCATGCTCACTATCACAGCATGGCAGGGGTACACCACAGCCTTGCCATCCCTCGTCCACAGAACCTAAAAAGCGAGAAACAGTGTATCAGTAAATTGGAGCTCTCTTGAACATTTCCATGCCATTTACGTACAAGCCTAATTTGTAGTTGGAAAGTCAAAATGTCATACCTCCCTGAATGTTGCTCCTCCAAAGCCAACAATCCTCCGCAACTGCAAAATTGGGTCCGGCAACAGGCTCTGAAAAAAAGTCGAACGAGTAACTTTTTGAATATTTTGAATTGAAAAGCATAAGAATTTATTGAGGGATCATCTGGGCCCAAATTTTCAAAGCTGTTTTAACGCTAAAATGCATTTTAGTCCAGCATTTGCATGCTTACCGGTATATGCATGCAAGTGCTGGACTAAAATGCATTTTAGCGTTAAAACAGCTTTGAAAATTTGGGCCCAGGAGTCCATACCATGGTGGGGCGAACATGTCAAGACTAGCAATATTCATACAGGCCTTTCAATCACACAGAATTGGTTAGACACTATATTTCTTGGACTAATATGGGCACTCTTCACGCTGATAGGAACTGGAGAATTGTAGAATGTCTTAGATGTGATTTCAGCCCTATTTCTGCCCAAAACCTATAAGTCTGTTGAGGACATCATGCTGCAACCAAGTCAAGTTTCTTGCACGAAGTGTTGCCCAGGATACTTCATGGAAGAGTAATGTGGAACAAGATTGAATTTGAGCAATTAACCCTAATTTGGGCACAGTTTTGACCAGTTATATTTTGGGCACACACCAAATTCGCTATGCCTTCTAGTACGGCCTAGCCACCATAAATTGAAAGGCCTGTTATACGCAAAAAGAGAAACCGAGTACAAAGTCAGGAGAGTGTTTGTTCAGTTTCTTCGTTTTCATTAGATTTATCTATTGCACTGCAGGGAAAGTACCGAAGATCTCTATGCAACTGGGGGCTCTGCCTGTAAAATTCCAGTGTCTTCCATAAGAAATTTACCTGATATGATGGCTTCTTCTTTGACAAAATAATCGGTGGGCTATGCTTGGCAGAAATGTTCCTTGTCTTGTCACTTTGGCCACCTCTTGTGATTATGATTTGTTCCTTGGNTTGACCTCTGTGACCTTGAAAATTACGTCAAATCAAAAACCCGGAGGATATGTCGTGTATCCTCATAAGATGTACCTACGATAAAAATTTGGTGACGATCCGATCAACGGTTAAGGCGAAACTGCACTTTAAAGGTTTTCGGTTCATCCCCCTGGTGGCCAAGCCAGGAATCAGATCGGACCGAAACTTGGTGTCTGAGGTCATGTCACCTAGTGACACATATGTACAAAGTTTGGTGCCAATAGGCCCAGCGGTTACGAAACGTGCCCTGCTAACGGACGCCGACGACGACGACGGACGACGGCGCATGACGACTATAGCTCACAGGTGAGCTAAAAAACACAAGACGCATCATAACCAAGAAGATATGTGTGAAGAGACACTGCTAAACAACAATACAAGCACCCAGAACATGAATAAAGCATGTCAGTAAGATTCTAATCTAATGTAAACTTTCTCAATAAAATATCACAGATTAATAAACAGGATGGGTTTGATAGAATACCAAGTGTATTACATGTATAAGTGTAAAGAATTATGCCCAGCTTTGCCACAAGGACAGTAATCCAGCCAAAACACTACACCCTAGGCACAAGCCAATATCACAGTTGTTGTATTCAGCATGTACTGATACTAAAAATTTTAAAAGTGCAAATTCTACCCTAAGTTTACATGTAGGCGCAAGTCCCATGTCTGGATTTGACATATTTCTGCCAGAAACGTCTTGGGCAAGAACTTGGATTTTCAGATCTGTAGTAATCATTTGCTTGTGTGAACGCTACCCTTTTATACACAACTGTCGTGTTATCACATGATCAGAGCTCATGCCCAGAATGATTTCAAAGTTAAAACTTGTCAGCCCTTGGGATATCACATATCCCAGTCAAGCTACAATTTTTGCCACGTCCAGACAAAAGAGTCCCAAGTTCTATGAAATTCCCATCACCTGTTGTTACAGGTCAACATCATGCAGTGTTCTAACCAGGCCAGTTTCACAGGGCTGTACCACCCTGTTCAAAATTCAGAGATCATTTTACCACCCTGTTCAAATTTTTGCCACCCTGTTAAAAATGTAACTTGCAATGCATTTTCTGTTTCACCACCCTGTTTGAATTTCACTCCCACCCTGTTTGAAAATCCAGGGCCTTAAAATCATCAGAAAATGCAGTCATCTCACCCTGTTTTGGAAAAATTTCTGGCTAGAACACTGTCATGGCAGTGCTAAGCACTTATCACAGTAAGACTGACACCATTATCACCATAGTTAATCTATGTTTTAAACTTTGGTGTACATCACAAAATATAATCTTCCCATGGTACAGTACAGGTCACAATTGACATCCCTAAATTCGCGTAAGTTCCGCGTAAGTCACTCGTAACTTACGCAACAACTCACGAGCTATGTGAGCGTAACTTACGAGGTGAGTTACGCGAATTTCGCTAGCTACGCAGTGATTTACGAGGCGAGTTACGAGATTTTGGCTAGTTACGCGGTTAGTTTCGCGAAACCAAAGCCGTGAGCTACGCGTAAGTTACTCGTAACTTACGCGAAGTCTTAGGGATGTCAATTGTGACCTGTACTGTATCAACAGTCAATAGGTTTCCGATTAAGTCAACAAACCTATAGGACAACTCCCAAATCCGCCGTTAAGTATCTTGCCAGTAACAAGGTGGTCATGTCACCTCTGTGTACGGGGATGTATGTGGTCATGTGACTTCTAGCAGGGGAGCAACAGAGATAAGCGCACCAGCCAATAACCTGCACATATAGTGGTCACTTTTTCTTTGGAATGTCCTGAGACCAATGAAGGAATTGATTACCAATATTCAGTAAACATAGGTAGTCCTGATTCTGTCACAAGTTTAAAGCAGAAAGTACATTTCAGAAGACATAAATGAGCAAAAAAGTGTGGAGAAGTGTAAAGAAGCAATTTGATTCAAATTATATGTACAAAAAGGAAAATTTTTGATCTTTTTAATTTCATCAATTGTGAGCATCAATAACTGGTGACAGCTAAACACACAGCCTGGTGACTTGTGGACGGACACACTTTTTCATGACCACAGCAACTCATCAGGAAATCTTCCTCAATCAACTTGGAAAGTGACCTGGAAAAGAAAGTGTGAAAATCTATACCTGTAGGTACATACCAGAGGAAATCTTTGTAAAACTAGCAATGTCTGTAGGATGAAGGTTCATGGACCACTGAGATTATATTGCCGTAGAATTCACATGATAGAAATACTATTACACATGCACATTTGATTTCCAAGTCTTCTTAGGAAAGGACTTCTTTAACCTTTGACTCAGGGCTCGAAAAACTGGGTGCCCGAGTGCCTGCAGGCACCTTGTCTGACGACTGGGGCACCAAAAATCAATAATATACATACATGTAATAGAACATGCACAACCGGGCACTAAACCCCTGTCATAAAAAACTGAAACCACCTTATTCGGGCACCCACAAAAAAGTCCGCGGCACCAAGAAATGAAAAGTCACAAACCAGAGGCAAGGCACCAGACAATTTTTCAAGCCCTGTGACTTCGTTTCTAACAAGAACAAAACATACTGCCATGACCTCCATACGGCCCTCACACTCACTCATCTACCTTGACTGGTCTACTGAGAATTTGATGAGACAGTGGAATGTTGGTCAAATGTTCTTTTTTCTGTTCTTCGGGTATTATAGGATGAAGCAGGTCTTCGTGAACAGCCATGACAGCGGTTTGCTGAACTTGGAGATCCAATCCAGTATGGATTGTTTTCAGGAGTAGCAATATCTCTTGTACCTTTATACCTGAAACAACAAGAGCAACCCCATTAGACTTATTTAGGCTTCCTTAAAAAACCCTAAGGACAGGTAAATCAAGTACCGGTACTAGATGCATCATAAGTTAGTACAGTAACTGCTGATGATCTCTACACTAGTGCTATCATGCTACACCCCAGCTGGACAATGAACTATTTTGTATAAAAAGAAAAAGAGCTAATGTTCATCAGCCTTATGAAAATTATGGCATAAATCCAGAATTTATACTATTACTAACCACACATCTAAGTCCTGGTTGAAATGCTTGTGGGTGTCTCTCTGTTCACACTCTTGGCGGAAATCTCGCAACTGAAGAAAATACAAGAGAGCAGAATTAAGATTAACAGTAACACTTACAGTGTACTGCATGAAATCCCTGTTAGTAGGCAATCAAAATGTATCTGATAAAGTGATGATGAAATGGCTCTCCTAACCCCAGACCCAACTCACTGGCTATTGGTAATGAATGTAATGGTAAACTTGCTGCAATTGTTGGATTATGTCTAGGCTATGATGACCACGAGCCAACATTGATGGAGACAAATCACACATCATTTTTGCTACTTTAATTACGGCACTGAGTACTTGACTTTTATCAAAAATAGATAAGGGCGCTTATCTATTTTGACTTTTATCAAAAATAGATAAGGGCGCTTATCTATTTTTGCTTTTATTCAAAGCCAAAAAACCTGAAAATAACTCAGTCATACTTTGATCTGGTGGCCAGAACTAAGGGATCTGAAGTCTGGTTCGTAGGAAACACCCCAACCAATTTCTCCAACCAGCGCAGACCTGGGACGTGGGTGTGGTGTCCTTTTCGGAGAGTTCCACAGGTAGTTCACCTCACTTGATCCCTCTTGAGACATGGTGCCTATTCCGACATATCGATGCTCATCTTCCACGTCCATGCGATATGGTCGAAGTCCGTCAGGCCCTAAAGAGATCAGCACATGAAATAATAATGACAGAAATGCCAATTTTTTTTTATGTGGCTTTGGTGTAGGGAGCCTCATCAAATGGGGGGGGGGGGTGCAGTATACAATGTAGGCCTATGGTGGTCATAAAAATAACATGGAGGATAGAAAGGACGGATCGGCCTAGGCGAGCTAAGCACGGGGCATCCCCATCATTGGTATCCCGGCCATGTTACCATGGTTACCCTTGGCCTTAGGCCTACCCGTACTTCGACCCCCGGCCCCTGCGTTGAGTGAGCTGACCATTGATTGCATTACAGTTACACATTGGTCATTGCCATTCATTCATGATAGGCCTACCCTAGGCCCTACTGGGATCACAGGGACTTGACGCGTACGGGTTGTCATGTTGTCAGTAAATATCATTGATGGATAGCACCCCCACAAACAATACCCCGTCCCGAGTAACATGTTATTGTTAGGCCTACTCGGTCGGGCCGGGGTAACACAACAGATAGCCTAGTACTAGTACTGGTAGGCCTATAGGCCTAGGCCTATGGTAGCAGTACACAGTTAGCCCGGATCGTCTCAATGGGCCTTTTGGTGAACACTTGCTGCGTCACACCAACATTCACACAGACAAAAATCAATATTCTTCGAGATGAACTCCTTAGTGTTATATATCATTGGAAAGCACGAAACTTCATCTTAATGGAGGAGACAAACTTGAAGGATGACAGGTATCCAGCTCCGAGTAAAGGCAGGATCAGTAGGTTGCCTTGGAGATCTGTCAACGGACCAGAGCTGTACACGTGGGTGATGAAAGCTATGTTTGGGTGAAAATATTTCTTAAACTAGACACCAGATTTTAGCGAAAATCCACATGAAACTAGCAGAAATGTCGTAGATTTCAAATGTAAAAAAAATTTGATAGGTCGTCCTGCTCGTTTCACTGCTATCCACATAAATGTATTCCTCACGCTTTTTGCAACTGCCACCAGGGGAGCCACCTCCTGGAACTGGCCTAGACGACAGGCCCATTTACTGACGGTCATACATTGTCCACATCCACAGATATGACAATATTCAAATACTGACAGATTCAGTATTGCTTCTACTATTCAAAAATCAAGCAACCGACGACAAACTCATAACAGTTGCGCCTACACACCTGCCACATCTCAATCAAAAGAAATCGACTTTTTAATACGCACTATCGTATGGGGTACACATGCGGACCGATACAAAGCTAACTGTGTACTGCAACCTATGATTGATACATAATACATGTATGTTACTCGGGCCGGGATATTGTTCACTGACAACATGATGACAACCGCTGTACTTTTGTGTCAAGTCCCTGTGACTGGGATTTGGCACATTCCATTGTCATTTTTGACATCCCCCACCCCATGCCATGGATGGTGGTGATGTGATGACATTGCCAAATGCCATTCCAGATTCCGGCAGCGGCACCCCGGGATCATTCAATTTCAAGACTCGGTCCGGGTCTTCTCAGCCAGGCTGGTCCCTCCCCTCTTCCTCATCCCTGCACTGCAGACGCTGATGGCCGGCCCTGGCCTGGCTACTGCTAGGCTCACTCTAGGCCAAGAAACAGCATTCATGATCACATCAGAAAAATTTAAAATTGAAATTGAATTTGAATTGCTAACCAGAGAAAAGCATGCTTCCACGTCCAATCCTGTCAGTACCATAGACAGAAACGGTTGAGTATCGGCTGTCCATGCTGGACTCGGAATTATCGCCACTACCCATCAGCGCCGAATTAGGGCGCTCATAACGATAATTTGTCATTTTATAGCGCTGTTCCAGCAAAAAAGAGATGGAAATCGAGCGTTTCTCACGACGCGTCTCCAAGGGCTAACCTCACTCCCAGGAGCAGACTGGTTCCCGTCTTTGCCAGTCAGTACTCGAACGAACGCACTGTAGCGCCACTGAAATAGAGTGGCCAAGAATGGAACTAGCCAGGCTATTGTGTCCACCTGGCGGTAACATACGGAACTGAAAATCACATCAATTTAAGTTGGTTTTCGTAAGCAACGATAGATGGCGTTCTTGGGGTAGGCCTAATGTAGAGCTAATGTGTTCGAAAAGAGTAAACCTTATTGTTAAACTTTCTAAATTTATCAAGCACGGTTTCAAATACTATTGCTTACTGCCAGATCTAGAGGAGGAAACTTAGATGACTTCATGCCTCCTATGCAATATCTATTGTGTTTTGTAAATTTGTTATAAATGTTCAAGTTTGTTTAGTTTGTATTTTTCCGCCTTTGTAAATTGTTAAACTGTATCCTCTATGTACTACTATTTGTAGTTAGAGAGTAATAAAAGTTCTAAGTTCTAAGTTCTACTGCTGAAATTATCCTGTTTCATTTTAAAAGGCAAGAAGGAATATGCCCTTCTTCCAAATAGTCATTTTCTTAGCAAATTAGTTGCTAGACAAAATCCTTGTCATCTTGTGCAATTGTAAAATATATGTAAAAAATTTATTTTTGTATTCTTGTTACATTACTTATAGTGTAATTATACAACCCCTCTATATGTAAAATAGTTAGAGAGTAATAATAACTTGTAACTTGTAATGGGTGGCGTCCACTGGAGCGCCGACAAGATTAGCAAGGGTTGCGGAAGCAAATTATATCATTTCGGCATTCTTTCCGCGTCAGAGGAGAAAAAAGTGTGTGAATCATCGTTTCACTCGGACATTACGACGAATCTCTGCGTATTGACTGCAGACATACCTGGGAGTGTCCTAGGATCGAATCAATCGTGAAGGGCGCGAAATGCCGCTGATCGCAGCAGGACAGCGCGGACACATCTAGGATCACACCAGGAGAAGTAAAATCATGGACTAGGATGACTTTCCGACAACCATTTAGATATGCGGACCATTTAGATATGCGAAGATCTGCCCGCCGCACGAACCGCGGAGGCTTTCAGGAGCGTTTGCGGAAGTGTTACGGAAAGGTGGGGTGTCCTGACGATGTCCGCACGACAATGTAGACACAGGGTTCCTGCCAGGTCTTAAAAAGTCTTAAAAAGTCTTAAATTTGGCACTTCCATTTTCAAGGCCTTAAAAAGTCTTAAATTTGATAATTTCTGTGGGAAGGTCTTAAAAAGGTCTTACATTTCATATCAAGGTACACCCTTAATCAAAAGTAAATGCACAGCTAATAAACTAAATATTTCCCAAAATCTTCAGCGGATCAACCTTTGCTTTTTACGGCAATTACTTAGGGCATCAAGACACATTTTGAGACCAAAAATATCATGAACTTGCATGAGTTGTATTTTTGACAAAAATTTGAAATTTCCATAAAAAAGTGTGATTTTCAATCGCATATTTTTTAGAAGTGAAACCAACGTCACTTCAAAGCCTGTTTGTTTCCCAGCAAAATTATTTTTTCAGGTTTAAAAAATTCCGTGGTGAACAGAAGTTACAGAGCATTTTCCAAAATGAATTTCGTTCGGTTTTCCAGTCAAGTCAGGGCTATTCCTTCCGTCTCATTTAGATCTACCCAGCCTGCTGAATATTGTGAATATGCCTATTCATGGCCTAGTCAACAATAGTTACTCCTGATGACACTCCATCGAGTAATCCAAGGCCAGGCGGTCTTTTGTGTGAGATGAGTGCCGGTGTCACCTTTCTTAATTCCTGCTTACAATTCCTTACCAATGAAGGCAGGAGAGCCTACGTACATGTAACCTCTTATGGAATTGACGCCATTTACCTACTTGTCCTACGATGAATGGGACTTAATAGTTGCGCTTCCACTACAAAAAAGCCGGTATTTGTCCGCTCTTATTCTGCTTCCATTACAGAATTGCCGGGTTTTTATAAGTCCGGTTCTATTAAGTGCGGATCTATTTAGTTCGGACAGCATGAAGTTGCGCTTCCACTACAAAAAAGCCGGTATTTGTCCGCTCTTATTCTGCTTCCATTACAGAATTGCCGGGTTTAGTAAGTCCGGTTCTATTAAGTGCGGATCTATTTAGTTCGGATAGCATAGCCGATCATACTCCGAATCTAGATGCGGATAAATTTTGTAGTGGAATGGCAATAACACCGGATCTATTTGTAGTATTATGCTCGGCTACAGGTGGCTCCACGGTCGCTTGCGACTGTGCATGACCTATCCAAACTAAATAGATCCGCACTTAATAGAACCGGACTTATTAAACCCGGCAATTCTGTAATGGAAGCGGACAAATACCGGCTTTTTTGTAGTGGAAGCGCAACTATTATTCCGTGAGCTTGGTCTTGGGTCAATAAGGAAAGGTCGACTATAAAGTAAGACTTGAACTGTTGACTGGAGTTTCGACTGAAACTTTCGAATAAATTCTTCATAATTACGACATGGAAGCTCCAATTGAAAATTTGAAAATTTATTCGTGTATAGAAACAGGAAAGCTTTAAAATGACGTTGGTTTCACTTAAAAAAAATATGCGATTGAAAATCACACTTTTTTATAGAAATTTCGAAATTTTTGTCAAAAATACAACTCATGCAAGTTCATGATATTTTTGGTCTCAAAATGTGTCTTGATGCCCTAAGTAGTTGCCGTAAAAAGCAAAGGTTGATCCGCTGAAGATTTTGGGAAATATTTAAGTTTATTAGCTGTGCATTTACTTTTGATTAAGGGTGTACATAGATTTTGTAAAAAATTGGCAGGAGATGTCAGGAAATCGTATCTCCGGGCTTCTTAAAATCAAAATATTTCTGGGGGAGGCCCCCCGCCCCCCCCCCCGCCCAAGTAGCCTACCCACTTTCTTGGCTGTGTCGATCCCTGTCATTCTTCCCTTGCGGAAACCCTTCCAGGGATGTTCGGGGGCTTCATTTAGAAGAAAATAGGTCTTAAATTTTGCCGATACTTGGTCTTAAAAAGTCTTTAAAAGGTCTTAAATTTGGTGCTCCACAGGCTGCAGGAACCCGGCACCTTCGTCAACTTGTCTAAGACAAGTTGACGGAGGTGTCGGGAAGTTCATTTCCGCGTCCAAATTTTGATCGAGCCCAAAATTTGGACGCGGAAATTTTGCCTTCGACCGTGTTCCACGAGGCGTCTGTGGGCACGGATTAGGAGGCGGGCGCGGGTGGAAAAAATCGATCCAACGTTTTTCCCTTTAGCTATTGCACTCGCACCCGCGCCCGCCTCCTAATCCGCGCCCGCAAACGCCTCGTGGAAACACGGTCTTCTCCCGAAAGTGCAGAAACGCCGGGAACGAATGGGATCTTTCAAGAATATGCGGAGAGGTTGCTGAACATTACTAAATTTGCGTTCAGCGTCTTGTCCGCGCCCTAGTGGACGCCAGGTTTAAAGGGATACTTGCTCCGCTCAGGCCAAGTAACATAACAACTTGCAAAAATGGATAAGCTGCGACCTATGTATACGGTGCAGATTTGGCCGAACTGACTGAGGATGAACCGATTTAAAATGATATTTGTGTAAACTTCATTTCTTACTCTGCCCCTATTAAAGATAATGTATCACGGGTATTTTCGCGGGCCACGAAAATCATTGTTTATTTACATTTTGTTTGTTTGTGTCCAGTCTTTCTTTGTGTTATGAGTAATTTGTTGGTGGCATGCTCCTCTAGAAATTCTTTTGATACCGAAACTATTGAATTTGGTGTGTTGGCATGTCCCAAAAGTCCAAAATAACATAATTTTAACATCCACGTTTACAAACATTGAATGTAAACAATGAAGTCGTGATACATTATCTTTAAAACTACAGATACGGGAAAATCCCACTTACCTGGCCGTCGGATCACACCCGAAATTTTCTAAGTCCACCAAAGGTAGAGGGAGTGTTAACAATTGGGGGAACGGCAATGACAAATGGAGATCAGCGGAACGTGTCCAATGTGTGCTATGGTTTTTGACCTAGGCGTCATACTAGTAGACCTTCTACACTGAGACGAGTTTGCGGTTTTTGAAACGCAATACTGAATGAATTGCAGCTATATTGTTGAACTAAGAAAATGTTTATTACGAGATTTTATTTCAGATCTCCATGATCGGCCGACACGACGTGTTAAACAAGAAATCTCTGATGCGAATAATACCCGCTGTGCACGATCAAACATTTCATACAATTTTCTGAATGCGCTCAGTAAAGGCCAACATGCGGGTTTATGCACTGAACCCCCAACTCTGATTTCCAAAGAAATGGATGAAAAATTTCGTATACAGCGGGCATTAAAGCCTGATACTAACGGACTGTGTTTTGTGGCGCTTTTGAGCCAAGTAACCTAAATCCAGAGAACGATTTATTGTTGAACTAGCGTTATTAAAGTGAATTATTACAAAATCTTTTGTATGATGTGGTCAGTTTGAAATATGGACTTCGCCACACCACAGTACGTCTGCCAAAGTGTTTGGTTCTGGTCACCACTAACAATTGGTGAAAGCTACAAACATGAAGTTAGGCCCGTATTAGAATTACAAACACTTAGGCCCGTATTAGAATGCTCCTCAACGTAAAGGAGGTCCTCGAGGCTAGTGTTCTCCTGTTGAGAACAACAGCCTTGAGGAACTCCTTTACGTTGAGGAGCATTCTCAAATACGGGCCTTTATCTTTGCGGTGACTTAAGGCGTTATAGAGGGCCCATTTCCTGTGATGGATAACGTCGGCTGCACTGCTAGGCCTGCTCGTGCTAGGCCCTGAAAATGATTGTGTTGGCATGTGAGAGAATTGACCTAGAGGCCGTAAAGCATGGCGCACACGAGCGATTTTTTGAGCGATTTTCTAGGCCTGCTTGTGCTAGGCCCGACTGTGATCAATTTCAATGTGTGTGCACATTCACGCCTTGCGATCAGTTTCATGCGCTTGAGGTAGGCGAGTTAAGGCCCGTTTCCACTATAGCGAATTCCGCCGCGTCTTGCGGCGAGTGGAGCGGTTTTCACAGGCATTGGGGTAATAGGCCATTGTATTGTTAAATCATCGAAGGATTATCCAAAGCCCTGTGAAAACCGCACCGCTCGCCGGAAACCGCCGCGGAATCCGCTATAGTGGAAACGGGCCTTTAGTATGAATTGGCCCTAAATCGTTCTCTGGATAGGTCACTTGGCTCAAAAGCACCTTTTTTGAGCGCATTCAGAAAATTGTATGTAAAGTTTGATCGTGTACAGCGGGTATTATTCGCTTGAGAAATTCCTTGTTTAACACGCCGTGTCGGCAGATCATGGAGAAGTTCAACAATATCGCTACAATTCATTCAGTATTGTGTTTCAAAAACCGCAAACTCGTCTGGAGAAGGTCTACTGGTGTGACGCCCAGGCCAAAAACCATAGCACACATTGGTCACATTCCGCTGATCGCCACTTGTCATTGCCGTTCCCCTGTTGTTAACACTCCCTCTACCTTGGGCGGACTTAGAAAATTTCGGCTGTGATCCGACGGCCAGATAAATGGGATTTTCCCGTACATGAATAAATGCACACTTTCAAAAGAAGGAAGGACTGATTCGAGTTAGGGCTACGAAAGGCCTAGAGGGGAGGACATTTAAATTAAATGAACTAGTTCCTATAACATATAGTATATAATGTTAGGTCTCTAAGAAAAAGTGTTCGCATTGTTCGTCAACTAAAACATAGTTTTCTTTTCGCGGTAATCGTAATAATGGTTGGTGTAGTATGAACTCCCAATGCCATTTTGTCGAGATGCCGTGTACCCTCGGTCATGTCGGTAACGCTGAACGATGCTTTGAATGAATGTCAGAACTCTGCCACTGCCGTCACAGAGGGCGATGTAACATCGACGGAGCAATATCATAATAATGATTAGGCTGAGAGCAAGGACAGTGCACACGGATGCAACCATGAAGTACACTTGCTGTGGATCTGAAAAATAAAGAAAAGTTAGTTTCCTTTTTTAGTCATCACTTCTTCAACAATCACTTCTTCAACATCAGATTCATGACAGCCTCTAGGCCTACATCTGGTGAATGAGACGTACTCGAAGACACCAACTCCAGGACAATGATCAACCACCAAGAGGATGACAGGAAAATAATGATGAACATTCGCAATATGTCTCGTGCTCACATTAGATGTACTCTGCATCTCAACTGATCACACCAAAGACGTAGTCGGTTTCACGAAAGAGAATCGTCGTCTCGTTAGTAAACATCCGAGGAGGCCTGTCAGAAAAGGGAAGTCTAGCAAACCTGACGAAACACGAAGTACGAAATACGAAATTGGACTTCATTTCGATGACGTAGGCCTTTCAGCAGATGGTTGGTACCGCAAATGTCCCTGCTGCCAGTGCGTCTTTTAGCATATTATGTAGGCCTAAGACCGAGAGAGTTATGGTGCATGTTGCCAACATGCACCATAAAATTCGGAATTTTTAAATTTCCACTTGGTATCTACGAAGTGAAAACGAAAGATAAATTTCAAAGTTTAATATACACCGCAACTCTATCGGTCTAACGACACACGCTAAAAGACGCTCTTGCAACTGGCGATATTTGTGGTACCAACCATCTCCTGAAATACATTACGTCATGGAAATGAAGTCCAATTTCGTATTTCGTACCTCGTGTTTCGGTCAGATTTGCGAAACCTCACTAAAATGACGACCATCCTCGCGAAGACACTCAATGTCCCCAAGGGGTCACATCACCAGAACCCCACGCGAAGTCATCTGCACCACACCTTGAAGTATCAAGGCCTACGGTCACTTCCCCTTCGGACTACGCTGCAGATAGGCCTAGAGCGTAGTCTGACAGGCGTAGGCCTAAACTCCCTACGCAGTTGTGTACCGCGCCCCCTTCGGTTTACCCGCTCTCCACAACTGCTTAACTTCGTAAAATTCGCCGCGTTTGGTCAACAGATGGCGCTGAGAGAGTCGACCAATGAGAGCACCGAGCAACCGGTAACCAAGCTGGCCTGAGACACTTTTTCATTGGCCGAGCGGTTCGTAGCCATGGTAGCACAAGGACATCCGTTGCCAACGGGCCAAAGAGTTCTGAAAGCAGCGTGCTGATAGGCTGTAAAACTCGCGCCAGGCCCTGACGCCATCTGTTGACCAAACGCGGCGAATTTTACGAAGTTAAGCAGTTGTGGAGAGCGAGTAAACCGAAGGGAGCGCGACTCACAACTGCGTAGGGAGTTTAGCATAGGCCTACATGTAGCGATATACGAACTCTCGGTTCAAGATGCTGTAAACATACCAGTTGCTGTCAGGCAAAACCCATCTTTCATCACAACCTCACAATCTTCAGTCACTTTGTCAATTCGTTGTGCCAATCGACTGGCATTCATCAAACACTCGGACAAAGACGTCTTGTATCCCTCCTTGTCCTTCTTTTCAGAAGCCATCTTTTCTTCAGCCATTTTTAAAGACGACTTCAGATTCATCTCTTGAATCTCCAACCCAAATGTCCGTCTCTCTTCGCTCCTCCTTCTCGATTCACCAGCAGTTTGAGCAGCTTGCAAGTCAATCACTTTATCCTCCAACACACGCCCTTTCTCCTCTGCCGTCTTCACTCTCTCACCGCAGTAAAGATTTTTCCTCTTCAACAAGCGGATCTCTGTTTCCAACGCAGTTTGCTTGTTTGACTCCGCAGTGTTTTGTTGATTTATTTCCTTCAGAACATGTATTTCACTTTCTAGTTTTTCAACGTTACCCTCAAGCATTTTCTTGTCGCCCTCAATAATTTTCTTTTCATTTTCTGTCTTTTCCATGGCCTCCCTCAGCTTTCTTTGCTCCTCTTTCAATACCTCCACCTCTTCAGTCCGTGCCCTACTGACTCCTTCCAATTCAACGACTTTCGCTTTTAGCTGCTCCTCTAGCGTGGACCTGATATGAGACTGTTCTTGGTTTTCATTTTCTAGTCTTTGGTTATTTGTGAGACAGGTGTCCAACGCAGTATTGGAGTTATGGAGTTTGTATAGGGCGATACCTAACCCAATCGTTACGATTCCTATGTAGGCAATCGCACAAAACCTGAAATTGGACGAGAAAATGATAGGAAACAGTTCGACTTTTAACACTGCCAGGGCACAGAACGTCTGACATGTACCGAGTCTACTCACAACTGTGCGACTGACAAAAACTGGATATTGGCCTACATGTACATGTAGTTAGGCTACATTAGACGGCACATCAAATGACAAAACATAAAGAGCATTCGGTATATATTATCATTACGTAACTTACCCGACGACCTCGTCAGAGACCGCCATCTCTTCCTCAAAATACCAGGACAACTCAAAGCGTGAACTTCTATCTCAACACACTCTCATGACTACTGGTATCGAACTTCCGGCCCTAAAAGTAGGCCATGCCAAGCACTGGGGATTCCCCAAAGTAATTTCCTTTGGTGTCGCAATCATTGCAATGAAAGAGAAAATTGTCAATTTTTCGATGCTGATTACAATGGTATTTGATGGTCAATATTCAAATCAATAAATCCCTCTCATATACGTATCTGGCCTGATTACAGCAACCATTATTCGTTGGTGTACACGGAGCAATACGACAAGGCAATACGAAACGAAACTGGATACTCGGGGCGCCATGATGGTATATTCAGCTTGGGGAATCCCAACTCATAGTACCAGAATGATAAGATTGTGTCAGAAGAATATGTGTGCGCTACATGTATAACGTACGCATCCCCGAAAAGCTTTCCTTGATTTCAGCTGAACAGATGGAAGAAGAATGAAGCTTTTTCAAAGGTAAAAATAAAATTATTTCCTTTCATTTCCCTCTACAATTACATAGGCCTAGATTGTTCTTAAAGTGACCCTATACAGGCAGCCTCCTCCATACGGTAGGTATTTTGATGTGCTCATTACACCGATCGGTTACCATGAGAATCTCTCTCTAATATGTATTGCAGATATCCAACGAAAAGCACAAAGATCGACACATAACACAAAGGTCGTCTCTGAATTTCGCAAATTTCAGAGACGACCTTTGTGTTATATCTAATATGTATTGTTTGCAAGCGAAATACAATAAACATCAACATTCGAGCCAAAATCTGTAGATTGTCATTTGCAAGCGCCACCTGTGATGAAGTGGCCGCACTGATATGAGCCTGATGGCTAGCTGCCTTTAGGTTCCCTTTCAGTAAATTCGGACCAATCTGCATAGGACGCCTTGGTCCTGACCTATTTTCGAAAGTGACGGATGTGGGCCTGTTTCCTCACATTCCCTTATCGGGTGGTCCAAAAACTGACCCCACCCCCTTAGGAATTTTCAATAAATTCAACACTATGCAAGCTGAGGTCTTGATATTTCAGATTTGCAAAATATGGATATTATTCATCTGTTGTAAAAAATTCAGCTCTAAATCTAATCAAAACTACAAGTCAACAAAATTTGATGCCAG
The DNA here is from genome assembly GCA_002633025.1 of Notospermus geniculatus. NCBI lineage: Eukaryota > Metazoa > Nemertea > Pilidiophora > Heteronemertea > Lineidae > Notospermus > Notospermus geniculatus. Next base: position 397,021 of record NMRB01000123.1, on the reverse strand, counting down.
ACTGAAATGAATGTCAGGTGGCACAAAAAAGAATCACATCGAAATTAAATACTTCATATTACCATAACCACCAAACAGAATTTTCTGGAATTTCGCCTGCATTGGAATATTCTGTGTACATGGTACAAATTTCACTTTCATAACTTAAAGGGTTAGTCCGCTGGACCCCCAAAAAGGAATTCGGTGTCCAAATTTGCAAGTGTCACATGTTACTGCGCCTCCAGATGCGGAAATTGGGATTTTCGGTACTAAATCCTGTTTTTGCTCTGGGAGACTAAACCCTTTAATGTACTGAACTGAAATTTGTACCATGAACGCAGAAAATCCTATGTTTATGCAGGTGAAATTGCAGAAAATTCCATTTAGTAGTTGTTTGAATAATGAAGTGTACGGTGGTCCAAACATGCCATGTATATATTTTTGTCCACATTAAAATATTCTGAACATTATTGTATTTTTTCTCGAATTTCCACCCGGGTGGAAAGTATTTTCACTTATATACTTTCCACCCGGGTGGAAATACTTTCCACCCAGGTGGAAATTCGAGAAAAAATACAATAATGTTCAGAATATTTTAATGTGGACAAAAATATATACATGGCATGTTTGGGCCACCGTAGTAGTGAAATAATTTCGATGTAATTCTTTTTGCGCCGTTTTGTTCCTTTTTAGGAACAAACCATCCCATAGTTACATTCTAATCTCTGGCGATTGGTTTCTCTGACCAAGCACATATCTGCCATGGACAATTAGAGGCGGACACCTTTTACTGGGGAACATTCTTTACTGTTACACCTTGTTTCCGTGTTCTAATGAGACATGTAGTTTATAGACCTCATAACAAGTAACCGTCCACAAGGCACTGGCGAGATCCTTTCCATTTTTAGCTCACCTCTGTGAGGTGAGCTTCTCCCATGGTGTGTCGTCCGTCGTCCGTCGTCGTCGTCGTCGTCCGTCGTCGTCGTCGTCCGTCGTCGTTAACAGGGGTGGCACGTTTCTAAACCGCTTGGGTTACAAACTTAGTATTCCATCAGTCCGAGAGTTGATGCATACATCATGCAGGCCTCAGGCGTGGATCCAGGGGGCACACCAGGCCTGTGTCCCGCCCCCCCCCCCATTTTTCGATGACCAACGTTAGAAAAATTGCACTTTTTCAAAGTGCCAAAGAATTGCCTCGTAATTTGTCCCTCAGATGCTGGGATTAGGGACATCGCACCAACGGCCCTCTAGATTTCAAAATTTTCTGGAGGACACCCCTGGACCCCCACCATGGCTTCGTGCCTTCAGTGCTTGCCTTCATCAGTCTGTCTGTGGCCTTCTGTGCCCCCCTTTACCAGAATCCTGGATCCGCCCTGGCGCCTATTGGACGGCACATGTAGTACATGTAGTTAGGAGCGGCGTCTTCATACAATACAATAGAATATCACTGTCAGGTGGTGGAGTGCTCAAGACGTTTCAAATTTACCACTGGTAGTGTTCACTAGAGTTAACAAGGCTCCTTCAACCAGAAGCCGAGAAGGCCTACAAAGTTTCATCACACAACAGAAAAAACACAAGACACATCATAACCAAGAAGATATGTGTGAAGAGACACTGCTGAACAACAATACAAGCACCCAGAACATGAATAAAGCATGTCAGTAAGATTCTAATCTAATGTAAACTGTCACAAGAAAATATCACAGATTAATAAACAGGATGGGTTCGATGGAATACCAAGTGTATTACATGTAAAGTGTAAAGAATTATGCCCAGCCTTGCCACAAGGACAGTAATCCAGCCAAAACACTACACCCTAGGCACAAGCCAATATCACAGTTGTTGTAAATTGCATTCAGCATGTACTGATACTAAAAATTTTAAAAGTGCAAATTCTACCCTAAGTTTACATGTAGGCCCAAGTCCCAAGTCTGGATTTGACATATTTCAGCCATTAAGCAAGAACTTGGATCTTCAGATCTGTAGTACCGTAATCCTTTGCTTGTGTGAACTCTACCCTTTTTTATACATGACTCAGTGGCATGTTATCACATGATCAGAACGCACGCCCAGAATAATTTCAAAGTTAAAACTTGTCAGCCCTTGGGATATCACATACCCCATGAGCCAAGCTACAATTTTTCCAGGTCCCGACAAAAGAGTCCCAAGTTCTATGAAATTCGCATCACCTGTTGTTACAGGTCAACATCATGCAGTGTTCTAACCAGGCCAGTTTCATAGGGTGGTACCACCCTGTTCAAAGTTCAGAGGTCATTTTACCACCCTGTTCAAATTTTTGCCACCCTGTTTAAAAATGTAACTTGTAATGCATTTTCTATTACACCACCGTTAGAATTTCACTCCCACCCTGTTTCAAAATCCAGGGCCTTAAAAATCATAGGAAAATGCAGTCATCCCACCCTGTTTGGAAAAATTTCTGGCTAGAACACTGTCATGGCAGTGCTAAGCACTTATCACAGTTTAGACTGACACCATTATCACCATAGTTAATCTATGTTTTAAACTTTGGTGTACATCACAAAATATAATCTTCCCATGGTACAGTACAGGTCACAATTGACATCCCTAAATTCGCGTAAGTTCCGCGTAAGTCACTCGTAACTTACGCAACAACTCACGAGCTATGTGAGCGTAACTTACGAGGTGAGTTACGCGAATTTCGCTAGCTACGCAGTGATTTACGAGGCGAGTTACGAGATTTTGGCTAGTTACGCGGTTAGTTTCGCGAAACCAAAGCCGTGAGCTACGCGTAAGTTACTCGTAACTTACGCGAAGTCTTAGGGATGTCAATTGTGACCTGTACTGTATCAACAGTCAATAGGTTTCCGATTAAGTCAACAAACCTATAGGACAACTCCCAAATCCGCCGTTAAGTATCTTGCCAGTAACAAGGTGGTCATGTCACCTCTGTGTACGGGGATGCATGTGGTCATGTGACTTCTAGCAGGGGAGCAACAGAGATAAGCGCACCAGCCAATAACCTGCACATATAGTGGTCACTTTTTCTTTGGAATGTCCTGAGACCAATGAAGGAATTGATTACCAATATTCAGTAAACATAGGTAGTCCTGATTCTGTCACAAGTTTAAAGCAGAAAGTACATTTCAGAAGACATAAATGAGCAAAAAAGTGTGGAGAAGTGTAAAGAAGCAATTTGATTCAAATTATATGTACAAAAAGGAAAATTTTTGATCTTTTTAATTTCATCAATTGTGAGCATCAATAACTGGTGACAGCTAAACACACAGCCTGGTGACTTGTGGACGGACACACTTTTTCATGACCACAGCAACTCTCAGGAAATCTTCCTCAATCAACTTGGAAAGTGACCTGGAAAAGAAAGTGTGAAAATCTATACCTGTAGGTACATACCAGAGGAAATCTTTGTAAAACGAACAATGTCTGTAGGATGAAGGTTCATGGACCACTGAGATTATACTGCCGTAGAATTCACATGATAGAAATACTATTACACATGCACATTTCCGAGTCTTCTTAGGAAAGGACTTCTTTAACCTTTGACTCAGGGCTCGAAAAACTGGGTGCCCGAGTGCCTGCAGGCACCTTGTCTGATGACTGGGGCACCAAAAATCAATAATATACATACATGTAATAGAACATGCACGACCGGGCACTAAACCCCCGTCATAAAAAACTGAAATCACCTAATATTTGGGCACCCACAAAAAAAGTCCAGGGCACCAAGAAATGAAAAGTCACAAAAAGCAGGGTGCCCGGCCAGGCACCAAGGCCCCAGAAAATTTTTCAAGCCCTGTGACTTTGTTTCTAAACAACAAACAAGAGCAAAACATACTGCCATGACCTCCTTACGGCCCTCACACGCACTTATCTACCTTGACTGATCTACTGAGAATTTGATGAGACAGTGGAATGTTGGTCAAATGTTCTTTTTTCTGTTCTTCGGGTATTATAGGATGAAGCAGGTCTTCGTGAACAGCCATGACAGCGGTTTGCTGAACTTGGAGATCCAATCCAGTATGGATTGTTTTCAGGAGTAGCAATATCTCTTGTACCTTTATACCTGAAACAACAAGAGCAACCCCATTAGACCTATACTTAGGCTTCCTTAAAAACCCTAAGGACAGGTAAATCAAGTCCTAGATGCATGACACAGTTACTTTCATATCCTGTGCAAAACCCACTGGCCTGTAAGTATTAGTTAGAAAACTAACTGCTGATGATCTCTACACTAGTGCTATTATGCTACACCCCAGCTGGACCATGAACTATTTTGCATCAAGAAAAATAGCTAGGCCTAATGTTCTGACAAAAATTTCATCAGCCTTATGAAAATTATGGCATAAATTCTGAATTTATACGAACCACACATCTAAGTCCTGGTTGAAATGCTTGTGGGTGTCTCTCTGTTCACACTCTTGGCGGAAATCTCGCAACTGAAGAAAATACAAGAGAGCAGAATTAAGATTTACAGTGAACTGCATGAAATCCCTGTAAGTAGATATTCAAAATTATCTGATGATGAAATGGCTCTCCTAACCCCAGACCCAACTCACTGGCTATTGGTAATGGATGTAATGGTAAACTTGCTGCAATTGTTGGATTATGTCTAGGCTATGATGACCACGAGCCAACATTATTAAAACTAGTTAATTATTAATGAGCCAACATTGATGGAGACAAATCACACATCATTTTTGCTACTTTAATTACGGCACTGAGTACTTGACTTTTATCAAAAATAGATAAGGGCGCTTATCTATTTTGACTTTTATCAAAAATAGATAAGGGCGCTTATCTATTTTTGCTTTTATTTAAGGAAGTGGTTATTTGGCAAGCAAATGCTTGCCGAATACACAGAAATTAGTCTTAAATGGCAAGCAGACATTAGTGAATATTCATGACCACCGATCGGTATGGACCAATGAAAATTAAGGCCTAATTAGACGCCATTAATTATGCAAACGGTAGACTAAGATGGAGTCCTCCGACTCGCCTTCGCCGCCGTCGCAAAAAGGCACCGAAAAGTTGTGATTGGGAGCAGGCTATGCCTCGAACGAAGATTAAGACGGCGTTAAAGGCATCGAACTGTTTATTTTCACAGCTAACTGCTGTGTATGCAGTAAAAGTGTAGTCTTGGACGCGCGTCTAGCTCATTAATTATGCAGCGAGCAGCTGGCAGGGGAGACAGTGCCAGTGGCGTGTGGTGGAGGGTGCCTTGCGGTAGGGAGCCACCAACAAGCGATTTTCAGAAGAAAATGTCCATTTATCGAGCCTGGTCTGCCAAACAGTACGCGAAGTTTGGCTTAAACGTCGAGTTACACGCATTGCCCTAAACCAGGTAACAAAATCCTCCGCATGTCTGCAGTCAGTTGATTAGCGTAGTGCACAGGATGTCGGCTCAACAACCTGAAGGTCGGAGGTTCGAAACTCGCGTGGTCTCGCTCGTGATTTTTCTTTTTTTCCTATTTTTCCCTTTTCTCTTGGTTTCTTTTTCTCTCAGAAAAGGCATATCAAGAAGCAACGTTATGTGTTTTCGTACAAAAATTGCCCGAACAGTCGAGGATGCCAACAAACGACTGCCAGGTGGTGGCCTCATTGGCCACAGTAGTCAATGCTCATAGGTGTGGTTACCATTGACTTGAATTTGACTTGAATATTGTTGTTTGGGTCCCGTTAAGTAAGTTCCAGATAAAAATACTCATATTTATCACCCCAGCCTGCTTAAAATCAGTGCCGTGCCTCTTAAAAAGTACCACATGAACATCAAGTTTTTACTCTGTGTAATTGTGCCGCCCCCCCCCCCCACACACACACACCTCCTTTGGCCCTTGCTTGCACCTGGATAGGTTAAAATTTCCTCCAAAACAATTGGCATACATGTATTTGCTTGCTCAATAACCGAACGTGCTGAATAATATGGCAAGCACATATCCTGATTAATATTCATTAGGAGGCGTGACATGCTTGCCAAATAGGGACATGTTTCAGCATTAGATGGCAAGCATGCTTGCTAAATAAGGACGCAAAAGGGAACTGCCTGGCAAGCATGCTTGCCAAATAAACCCGGCCTTTATTTAAAGCCAAAAAAACCTGAAAATAACTCAGTCATACTTTGATCTGGTGGCCAGAACTAAGAGATCTGAAGTCTGGTTCGTAGGAAACACCCCAACCAATTTCTCCAACCAGTGCAGACCTGGGACGTGGGTGTGGCGTCCTTTTCGGTGAGTTCCACAGGTAGTTCACCTCACTTGATCCCTCTTGAGACATGGTGCCTATTCCAACATATCGATGCTCATCTTCGACGTCCATGCGATATGGTCGAAGTCCGTCAGGCCCTAAAGAGATCAGCACATGAAGTAATTATGACAGAAATGCCAATTTTTCTCTATAGATGTGGCTTTGGTGTAGGGCAGCCTCATCAAATGGGGGTGGGGTGCAGTATAGGCCTATGGTGGTCATAACAATAACATGGAGGATAGCAAGGACGGATCGGCCTACCTAGCCGAGGCTAAATACGGGGCATCCCCATCATTGGTATCACAGCCATACTGTTACCCTTGCTTGGCCTTAGGCCTACCCGTACTTCGACCCCCCCCCTGGCCCCAGAGTTAGCCTGCGCTGAGCTGACCATCATTGCATTAGGCCTAGGCCCCAGGCCTACTGGTCATCGCCATTCATTCATACATGTAGGCCTAGGCCTACCCTATATAGCCTAGGCCCTAGGCCTACTGGGATTTGGCACATTAACCCTTTGACGTACATGTTTTTCGGGGGCATAGTTTGACCCCCCACCCCCCATTTATCTTTTAGAGGGTTATCCTGACCAAACGAAAGGAGATAGAATATGGCAGTAGGCCTATAGATCGTTTCTCGCGGGACGTATAAGAATACGTATTAAAATATCTTGATACATGAACGTCTGTTGCCATGGTAACCACTATGTTCATGTCATAAAACAAGATTTTTGCCAAATTTTCTTCATTTTTTTCAAAAAACTAAGATTTTTTCAAAATTACTCAGCAGATACATCAGAAATAACACCAGAAATGGAATTAGGAGGTGATTTTGAACTTGAACCTGTACGTCAAAGGGTTAATATTGGTGACATCGACAGACATTGTCATTCATTGCATCCTCATTCTCATCTCAGCTTCTGCACCGGCACCCCAGCCAGGAATAGGATCAAGGCTCGGTCCGGGTCTCCTCAGCTCAGCAGCAGGCTGAGGCTGGTCCCTCCCCTTGTCCTCATCCCTGCCGACGCTGATGGCCGGCCCTGGCCTGGCTACTGCAAGGCTCACTCTAATTTCTAAAGGCCAAGAAACAGCATTCATATGCATAATCACATCAGAAAAATTTGAAATCGAAATTGAATTTGAATTGCTAACCAGAGAAAAGCATGCTTCCACGTCCAATCCTGTCAGTACCATAGACAGAAACGGTTGAGTACCGGTACCGGCTGTCCATGCTGGACTTGGAATTATCGCCACTACCCATCAGCGCCGAATTAGGGCGCTCATAACGATAATTTGTCATTTTATAGCGCTGTTCCAGCAAAAAAGAGATGGAAATCGAGCGTTTCTCACGACGCGTCTCCAACGGCTAACCTCACTCCCAGGAGCAGACTGGTTCCCGTCTTTGCCAGTCAGTACTCGAACGAACGCACTGTAGCGCCACTGGAATAGAGTGGCCAAGATAGGAACTAGCCAGGCTATTGTGTCCACCTGGCGGTAACATACAGAACTGAAAATCCCATCAATTTAAGTTGGTTTTAGTAAGCTAAGCAACGATAGATGGCGCTATTTGACTCCGTCTTAGTACTGATGAAATTATCCTGTTTCATTTTAAAAGGCAAGAAGGAATATGCCCTTCTTCCAAATATAAATTAGTCATTTTCTTAGCAAAATATATGTTAAAAATTTATTTTTGTATTCTTGTTACATTACTTATAGTGTTATTACAACCCCTCTACATGTAAAATAGTTAGAGAGTAATAAAAAACTTGTAATGGGTGGCGTCCACTAGAGCGCCGACAAGATTAGCAAGGGTTGCGAAGGCAAATTATGTCATTTTGGCATTCTTTCCGCGTCAGAGGCGAAAAAAGTGTGTGAACCATCGTTTCCTAGGACATTACCGGTACCACGAATCTCTGCGTATTGACTGCAGACATACCTGGGAGTGTCCTAGGATCGAATCAATCGTGAAGGGCGCGAAATGCCGCTGATCGCAGCAGGACAGCGCGGACACATCTAGGACCATTCCAGGAGAAGTAAAATCATGGACTAGGATGACTTTCCGACAACCATTTAGATACGCGGACGCGAGGAAATAGAGAGTTTTCGCAAAGCCCCCGAAACGCCGACGCGAACGTCTATCCTTTTGTTCGGCGCTCTCTTCGTGGCATCGAACAATGGGTTTAGCGTTCGCGTTGGCGTTTCGGGGCTTTGCGAAAACTCCCTATTAATGCAAAGTTATAAATTCTTCGCCGACTTTGGATTTTTTCATATGTCTGCTAGTCGTCATGGAGTTAGGAAACGCGGCAATGGAAAGACGACCTCCATGCCGCAACCTGTTGACTTTTCCGTGTCTTGACCGCGAATGTCTTGACGGCTTCGCGCACTCGCTTATTTTGATCCGCATCGGCTCCGCGCTTTACTGAAACAGTCCGTGTGGCTTCTGCTTGCCTTCGCGAAGCTGCCTGCCGCACGAACCGCGGAGGCTTTCAGGAGCGTTTGCGGAAGTTTTACGGAAAGGTGGGATGTCCTGACGATGTCCGCACGACATTGCAGACAAGTTGACGAACGTGTCGGGAAGTTCATTTCCGCGTCCAAATTTTGATCAAGACGGACCAAAATTTGGACGCGGAAATTTTGCCTTCTCCCGAAAGTGCAGAAACGCCGGGAAATGTTTAGGAATGATAAAGATAGCGAATGGAATCTTTCAAGAATATGCGGAGGTTGCTGAATGAATGCGGAATTAAATTTGCGTTCAGCGTCTTGTCCGCGCCCTAGTGGACGCCAGGTTTAAAGGGATACTTGCTCCGCTCAGGCCAAGTAACATAACAACTTGCAAAAATGGATAAGCTGCGACCTATGTATACGGTGCAGATTTGGCCGAACTGACTGAGGATGAACCGATTTAAAATGATATTTTGTAAATTTCATTTCTTACTCTGCCCCTATTAAAGATAATGTATCACGGGTATTTTCGCGGGCCACGAAAATCATTGTTTATTTACATTTTGTTTGTTTGTGTCCAGTCTTTCTTTGTGTTATGAGTAATTTGTTGGTGGCATGCTCCTCTAGAAATTCTTTTGATACCGAAACTATTGAATTAGGTGGGTTGGCATGTCCCAAAAGTCCAAAATAACATAATGTTAACATCCACGTTTACAAACATTGAATGTAAACAATGAAGTCGTGATGCATTATCTTTAAAACTACACAGATGCATGAATAAATGCACACTTTCAAAAGAAGGAAGGACTGATCAGAGTTAGGGCTACGAAAGGCCTAGAGGGGAGGACATTTAAATTAAATGAACTAGTTCCTATAACATAACATTAGGTCTCTAAGAAAAAGTGTTCGCATTGTTCGTCAACTAAAACATAGTTTTCTTTTCGCGGTAATCGTAATAATGGTTGGTGTAGTATGAACTCCCAATGCCATTTTGTCGAGATGCCGAGTACCCTCGGTCATGTCGGTCACGTCGGTAATGCTGAACGATGCGTTGAATGAAAGTCAGAACTCTGCCGCTTCCATCACAGAGGGCGATGTAACATCGACGGAGCAATATCATAATAATGATTAGGCTGAGAGCAAGGACAGTGCACACGGATGCAACCATGAAGTACACTTGATGTGGATCTGAAAAATAAAGAAAAATTAGTTTCCTTTTTCAGTCATCACTTCTTCAACAATCACTTCTTCAACATCAGATTCATGACAGCATAGGCCTACATCTGGTGAATGAGACGTACTCGAAGACACCCACTCCCATCTTCGATAATCGAAGGCCGATCTGCTCTCCACTGCGTTACATCGCACATCACCCTTCGAGAAATTGACCGGTCCACGGCGTATCTGTCGCCTCGAGAAGAAGAGGCCAATCAGAATCGGTGTTGTAAAATTTGAATCGTGGTACAAATAGTGGTAGCCGAAGACCCGATATAAAGTGCAATATGATTGGTCGACCGGTAAAGTTGGCATCGTGCCAAGATACGCCGCCGACTGGTCTATTTCTCGAAGGGTGATGTGCGATGTAACGCAGTGGAGAGCAGATCGGCCTTCGATTATCGAAGATGCCCACTCCAGGACAATGATCAACCACCAAGAGGATGACAGGAAAATAATGATCAACATTCGCAATATGTCTCGTGCTCACATTAGATGTACTCTGCATCTCAACTGATCACACCAAAGACGTAGTCGGTTTCACGAAAGAGAATCGTCGTCTCGTCAGTAACATCCGAGGAGGCCTGTCAGAAAAGGGAAGTCTAGCAAATCTGACGAAACACGAAGTACGAAATACGAAATTGGACTTCATTTCGATGACGTAGGCCTAATGTATTTCAGCAGATGGTTGGTACCGCAAATATCCCTGCTGCCAGTGCGTTTTAGCATATTATGTAGGCCTAAGAGAGTTATGGTGCATGCATGTTGCCAACATGCACCATAAAATTCGGAATTTTTAAATTTCCACTTCGTATCTACGAAGTGAAAACGAAAGATAAATTTCAAAGTTTAATATACACCGCAACTCTATCGGTCTAACGTCACACGCTAAAAGACGCTCTTGCAACTGGCGATATTTGTGGTACAAATGTACCAACCATCTCCTGAAATACATTACGTCATGGAAATGAAGTCCAATTTCGTATTTCGTACTTCGTGTTTCGGTCAGATTTGCGAAACCTCACTAATGACGACCATCCTCGCGAAGACACTCAATGTCCCCAAGGGGTCACATCACCAGAACCCCACGCGAAGTCATCTGCACCACATCTTGAAGTATCAAGGCCTACGGTCACTTCCCCTTCGGACTACGCTGCAGATAGAGCGTAGTCTGACAGGCGTAGGCCTACATGTAGCGATATACGGACTCTCGGTTCAAGATGCTGTAAACATACCAGTTGCTGTCAGGCAAAACCCATCTTTCATCACGACCTCACAATCTTCAGTCACTTTGTCAATTCGCTGTGCCAATCGACTTGCATTCATCAAACACTCGGACAAAGACGTCTTGTATCCCTCCTTGTCCTTCTTTTCAGAAGCCATCTTTTCTTCAGCCATTTTTAAAGACGACTTCAGATTCATCTCTTGAATCTCCAACCCAAACGTCCGTCTTTCTTCGCTCCTCCTTCTCGATTCACCAGCAGTTTGAGCAGCTTGCAAGTCAATCACTTTATCCTCCAACACACGCCCTTTCTCCTCTGCCGTCTTCACTCTCTCACCGCAGTAAAGATTTTTCCTCTTCAACAAGCGGATCTCTGTTTCCAAGGCAGTTTGCTTGTTTGACTCCGCAGTGTTTTGTTGATTTATTTCCTTCAGAACATGTATTTCACTGTCTAGTTTTTCAATGTTACCTTCAAGCATTTTCTTGTCGCCCTCAATAATTTTCTTTTCATTTTCTGTCTTTTCCATGGCCTCCCTCAGCTTTCTTTGCTCCTCTTTCAATCCCTCCACCTCTTCCGTCCGTGCCCTGCTGACTTCTTTCAATTCAACGACTTTCGCTTTTAGCTGTTCCTCTAGCGTGGACCTGATATGAGACTGTTCTATGTTTTCATTTTCTAGTCTTTGGTTATTTGCGAGACAGGTGTCCAACGCAGTATTGGAGTTATGGAGATTGTACAGAGCGATACCTAACCCAATCGTTACGATTCCCATGTAGGCAATCGCACAAAACCTGAAATTGGACGAGAAAATGATAGGACAGTTCGACTTTTAACACTGCCAGGGCACAGAACGTCTGACATATACCGAGTCTACTCACAACTGTGCGACTGACAAAAACTCGATATGAACATATCGCTTCCGCCGGGGATTTAGTCTCGGTCACCCAGCCGCTGTTTCGAATCTGGGGATCGAACAAGCGTCTGGGTCATAACGCCACTTTTTCTGTTACGAGCAGACCAATTTTTGTAGCTGTATTGTTTATTCAATTGTCTGAGAACGCGGTTTATTCCGCTATTCCGCGGAATAGAGATTCCGCATTATCGAGTAAGCCCTTTAAGCTACGTTTAGCTGACACGCGGAATGCGGATTGCGGAACGCGGAAGCGGAAAATGCAGTGCATTTTCGTATACAACATATCGTTCCGCCGGGGATTCCGCTTCCCTATACCGCATTCCGGATGTCTGGTAAACGCAGCTTTAGGCTACATTAGACGGCACATCAAATGACAAAACATAAAGAGCATTCGGTATATATTATCATTACGTAACTTACCCCATGAACTCGTCAGAGACCGCCATCTCGTCCTCCTCAAAATACCAGGACAACTCAAAGCGTGAACTTCTATCTCAACACACTCTCATGACTACTACATGTAGTATCGAACTTCTGGCCCTAAAATTAGGCCATGCCAAGCATTGGGGATTCCCCAAAGTAATTTCCTTGGTGTCGCAATCATTGCAATGAAAGAGAAAATGGTCAATTTTTCGGCACTGATTACAATTGTATTTGCGGTTAATATTCAAATCAATAAATCCCTCTCATATACGTATCTGGCCTGATTACAGCAACCATTCTTCGTTGGTAAACACGGAGCAATACGAAACGAAACTGGGTGCTCGGAGCGCCATGATGGTGTATATTCAGCTTGGGGAATCCCAACCCATAAGTAGCAGAATGATAAGACTGTGTCAGAAGAATATATGTGTGCGCCATAACGTACGCATCCCCGAAAAGCTTTCCTCACTGACTTCAGCTGAACAGATGGAAGAAGAATGAAGCTTTTTCAAAGGTAAAAATAAAATTATTTCCTTTCATAGGCCTCTATTCCCTCTACAATTGCATATAGGCCTACATTGTTCTTAACGGTAGAGTAGGCCTATTTTGATGTGCTCGTTACACCGATCGGTTACCATGAGAATCTCTCTCTAATATGTATTGCACATGTCCAAAGAAAAGCACAAAGATCGACACATAAAAAGATATAACACAAAGGTCGTCTCTGAATTTCGCAAATTTTCGACCCCAATCGGGTCTTCATCAGGCACTCGAGGAAGACCCCGATTGAGGTACTGAGGAAGTGCCTGAGGAAGACCCCGATTGGGGTCGAAAATGTGCGAAATTCAGAGACGACCTTTGTGTTATATCTAATATGTAGGCCCCCTATTGCAAGTGAAATCTGCAATAAACATCAACATTTGAGCCAAAATCTGTAGATTTTCATTTGCTAGCGCCATCTGTGACGAAGTGGCCGCACTGATATGAGCCTCATGGCTAGCTGCCTATAGGTTCCCTTTAAATTCGGACCAATCTGCATAGGACGCCTTGGTCCTGACCTATTTTCGAAAGTGACGGATGTGGGCTATTTCCTCACATTCCCTTATATCGGGTGGTCCAAAAAATGACCCCCTAAGGAATTGTTAAATTCAACACTACATGTATGCATGCTGAGATCTTGCTATTTCAGATTTTCAAATATATGTGATTGGATATTATTCATCTATTGTAAAAATTTCAGCTCTAAATCTTGAATAATTTTGACACGGGGAAAGAATCAAAATTACAAGTCAAAAAATTTGATGCCGGACTGAAATGAATGTCGGGTGGCACAAAAAAGAATCACATCGAAATTTAATACAGGCACTTCATATTTCCATAACCACCAGACAGAATTTTTTGAAATTTCACCTGCATAAACGAAAACCTTGGAATATTCTTTGTATATGGTACAAATTTCACTTTCATAACATAAAGGGCTAGTCCGCTGGACCAAAAACGGAATTTGATGTCCAAATTTGCAAGTGTCGCCTGTCACTGCGCCTCCAGATGCGGAAATTGGGATTTTCGGTACCAGATCCATGTTTTTGCTATGGCAGACTAAACCCTTTGAAGTACTGAACTGAAATTTGCACCATGATCGCAGAAAACCCTATGTTTATGCAGGTGAAATTTCAGGAAATTCCATTTGGTAGTTGTTTGAATAATGAAGTGTTTAATAATTTCGATGTACATGTAATTCTTTTTGCGCCGTTTTGTTCCTAGGAACAAACCATCCCATATAGTTACATTCTAATCTCTGGCGATTGGTTTCTCTGACCAAGCACATCTGCCATGGACAATTAGAGGCGGGCACCTTTTACTCGGGGACATTCTTTACTGTTACACCTTGTTTCAGTGTTCTGATGAGACATGTAGTTTATAGACCTCATAGCAAGTAACCGACAAACAAGGCACTGGCGAGGTCCTCTCCATCTACATGTATTTATTTACATTAATGACAGAGCTATCTTCTTCTTGTAGGGACACAGTGGCTGCCTATATTTTGTGGATATACATCCTATCATCTCCTCTTGTGATATTATTGGTCTTTCATTACCACCATTCCTCCAAAGATAAATCAAACTCACATGTGGCTGAACTACAACACGCGCTAGACGCGGTCACACATCAGCAAAGGACACTACAGACTCTTGTGCAAAAATACTACAAGTTGCACCTAACCGCTGAAACAGGGTATGGACGGAAGTCATCTTTGGCACCAGAGGAAGAGAAAGGAAAAGACATTCAACACGAGCGCGAATTACTGAACAAGGGCTTGTCATGGATTGAAAACACGGTTGAGAGGCTTCGAAAGATTCTCATTGATCAACAAATGTGGAAACGACTTGGGAAGACCACCTGCAGTAATTCCTTCCTGAAGGACTTACTGAAGGAAGTAGAACTTGCCAAGCGGTTGAAGCAATGCGAGATTCGATTGGCTGATCGTGTCGCCGAAGTTGGTGCGGAGCAATCGATCAATGCGGAAATGACGAAAAGGCTTCACCAAGTCGAGGCTGAATGTAATGCAACGAAGTCAGAACGGATAGACGTTTGTTGTACCAATGACGGTAAGATGATTTGGCCTCGTTTCTAATCCTTCACCATTCAGTGTATCACCAGGCTACTCACACTTCATACTCTGTCACAGAGGTGAGCACAATGGCCCTGGCCATTTCATTATTTACATTAATGACAGAGCTACATGTATATCTTCTTCTTCTCGTATAGGGACACAGTGGCTGCCTATATTCTTTGGATATATATCCTATCATCTCCTCTTGTGATATTATTGGTCTTTCATTACCACCATTCCTCCAAAGATAAATCAAACTCACATGTGGCTGAACTACAACACGCGCTAGACGCGGTCACACATCAGCAAAGGACACTACAGACTCTTGTGCAAGAATACTACAAATTACACCTAACCGTTGAAACAGGGTATGGACGGAAGTCATCTTTGGCACCAGAGGAAGAGAAAGGAAAAGACATTCAACACGAGCGCGAATTACTGAACAAGGGCCTGTCATGGATTGAAAACACGGTTGAGAGGCTTCGAAAGATTCTCATTGACCAACAAATGTGGAAACGACTTGGGAAGACCACCTGCAGTAATTCCTTCCTGAAGGACTTACTGAAGGAAGTAGAACTTGCCAAGCGGTTGAAGCAATGCGAGATTCGATTGGCTGATCGTGTCGCCGAAGTTGGTGCGGAGCAATCGATCAATGCGGAAATGACGAAAAAGCTTCACCAAGTCGAGGCTGAATGTAATGCAACGAAGTCAGAACGGATAGACGTTTGTTGTACCAATGACGGTAAGATGATTTGGCCTCGTTTGGCATTCTAAGTAAATGCCGCGGAGGAATAAAGTCACATGCTCCACCTCATGTAAAAAAGCAGTAGAGATTTTGTATTGTCGAGGACTTCCGCCAAGTCCCTGTGTTGAAATGCGCGTATGGAGTCGATGTCTGTCAATTTGCCGGATACGTCATGGGGTCATATGAATAAAGCTTAGCATATGCTTTTACTTCAGATTTGTACAGCATTGCCTAGTGCATTTGTATTGAAAAATTACAAGTAAAAGAATTTACTAGTCTATGACCCATTGTGTACATAATGTACAGTATACAGAAAGATTACTGTTTTTAATTGCAGAAGTTACATTTCGGCCGATATCGTGGATCGTGTGTTATCTCTCAGGGTGTGCCATTTTCTGCCTCTCCGTGTTCGCCGTAGTCAGCCGAGCGTGTAAAGATGGACACCACCTTTTCCCGTCCATTCAGTCCGGAATCTGCAGGTTTGGAATCAAAGTCAAAGAAAAAAGCAACAGGTGTTTCAATACGAAGCCGGTACGGAAGAGGGAACACAGTCTTTTTGCGCCTTCATTGCAGTAGCACAACGATGTGCGCAATACTCTAGACACAATGTCATAAAACCCTGATATCTCTTGCATTAAAGTCCTAGTTGAACGTACATGTACCTTTTTACATCTTTTGAAAGTTAGGGGACATAATGCTGATCAAGATACCTGTTTGTTTCATTGAAAAATTCCAACTGGTTAAAAAGTTATGACATATTTAATGGATTTGGTCAGAGGAGAAGTTGGGCCTAATTTGATGACGTCATTGCAGGAATTTGCATAAAGAGTATGCATCGTAGTGCTGTAATGGACTTATGCAACTATTTATGTAAGGGAATCAAGTGAGAAATTTGTCAATTAGTAAATATGTAAATGAAAATGAACTTTATCTCCACATTGGATGGCTCACATTTGATTTCAGTTATCCCTGCAATGACATCGTGCATAAATTAGCATTTTGGACCCTGTCTAGTCCCTACCTGTACGGAAAATAGTTGTGGCATTTTCACGTACATATTCATCGATATCTCCCAAACTACTCATCGGAATTTGACAAAACAAAAAGCAAATGTATCTATTTATGTGTTGTATACACTTCAGTAATAATCTATGAAGTCAATTTTTGGATGCAACTAGGACTTTAAAAAATGGCGCCCGCCATGGAGGGGACAGAGCGAAACGTCACCCCGGGGAACTTTGTTGACCGAGGCCGCTTTGTTTATTCGAGGGGTGACGTATAATATTTTAACTTACAACTCTCCATTTCTTCTTGTTTTCCACATCTGTGAACATATGTGCTATTGGTGTAGTGTGTACTTTGTATAGTGAAAGAAAAAAGGATTCAGTAAAGGTGATTTGGGTGTTTCTTTATTAGATTCTCTATGGTACAATGCATATTTTGTACATCAAAATTTACCATATACTTGATTTTGGCCAGCCAAGCACATCCATTTTTAAAACAAATGTGGATTCTTCATAAATCGCAAGGTGTACCCAAACTTTCAGCTGGCACTGTACATGTACATGTACATGAACCTTTTTACAACTTTTGAAAGTTAGGGGACATAATGCTGATCAAGATACCTTTTTGTTTCATTGAAAAATTCCAACTGGTTAAAACGTTATGACATACATGTATTTAATGGATTTGGTCAGAGGAGAATGTTGGGCCTAATTTGGTGACGTCATTGCAGGAATTTGCATAATGAGCATGCATTGTAGTGCTGTAATGGACTTACGCAACTATTTATGTAAGAGAATCAAGTGAGAAATTTGTCAATTTGTAAATATGTAAATGAAAATGAACTTGTATCTCCACATTGGATTGCTCACATTTGATTTCAGTTATCCCTGCAATGACATCGTGCATAAATTAGCATTTTTGACCCTGTCTAGTCCCTACCTGTACGGAAAATAGTTGTGGCATTTTCACGTATTCCTCGATATCTCCCAAACTACTCATCGGAATTTGACAAAACAAAAGGCAAATGTATCTATTTATGTGGCACCCGCCATGGAGGGGACAGAGCGAAACGTCACCCCGGGGAACTTTGTTGACCGAGGCCGCTTTGTTTATTCGAGGGGTGACGTATAATATTTTAACTTACAACTGTCAATTTCTTCTTGTTTTCCACATCTGTGAACATATGTGCTATTGGTGTAGTGTGGAGTTTGTATAGTGAAAGAAAAAAAGGATTCAGTAAAGGTGAGTGAAAGAAAAAAAGGATTCAGTAAAGGTGATTTGGGTGTTTCTTTATTAGATTCTCTATGGTACAATGCATATTTTGTACATCAAAATTTACCATATACTCATATGACCTCATGTCGTCAAATACATCAGTAATTTTGTATACCAATTTACACATTGGATACTAAGTGACATCGCAGTACAGCGAGAGCTTTGTAGGCAAGACTGGCCGGGGAATGACGGTTGAACACACAACACTGTGATTGATCAGCGATCTTGAAAGGGACAGTGACAGCATTATCAGGATATGATGGAAGATTTTACAGTGCCGCCTCCCTGGAAAATGTCTCACAATACCTGGCGTTTGATCAGCCTGCTTCGGCGGTTGTGTAGGCCTTGGAGGAATTATACTTAAGTGTAGGCCCATGCCAAGAAAGTATTCTGAGGGGAGGATATCTTTGTGGTTCATAATATGCGTTGACACTATCACTACCCACATGCATGACATTAGGAATATCTGGCTATAAGATTGCGGTGGAAATAAGTACATGGGTGTGCTGTGGAAATTATGATGTGAGTAATGACGGTTCTATGAGACCGCTCAAGATATAGTTAGGAAGTCAAGAACGGTCTCCCCGCGTTTCTGTATGTAAGAGACTTCGTTTGTCACTCCTTGTAGCTGACATCTTGCAGAAAGCATTTTCACCAGGTTGCAAAAACCTCATTCTTAGAAAAGCCGTACATGTAAGTCACTCCCGTTTCATTTGTCACTGTACCTTTGTAGTAAAATCAGCAACTGCAGTAGGCTGAACGTCAATGGCGGAACACCACTAAATATCACACACAGTCATGACTCACGTTGCAAAATAAGTCTGCTTCATCGACACTTCCGAGTATGAACATGATAATGGCTTTGCCCATGACAGATGGTTTACTATGTACAAAAGGTAAAAATGAAAGTATATACATATACAAATCGTACGCGTGGATGTTTGCCATTGATATCAACTACGCTTGTCTAAACACTGTAATTTCTGGTACCTGCTGCTTGGATTGACCCGAGAATGGAACAGGCACTTTCAGCGATCACCAATCGGACTCACTGGATATTTTTGCGGACAACGCCTTTGGAAGGAGCTATGGCCTGCCCATCACCCAAGAAGTCGGCGACAACGCATCTTTGCCGGCGAGATGAAAGAAAACACGACCTGTTGGTGCGTAGGACTGATGCCATCACCACCGACGCCCCCGTTAAAGGTGTTTTAGGAGAATTATCTGACGACGCACTAAAGATCAGACTCAGATGTTTGATTGTTGGCATTCGTCTAGATTTGTGCAAGGAATGGTTTTTGCACTCGGTTCCACGGTGTCAAGCTGTAATAAAATGGGTTCTAATTGCTCACATGTCTCAAATATATGTCGTGGAATTAGTGTCTGCGATTGAGCAAATTAGGGTAATTCTTGAAGATAAACTACATAACGAGCCAGTGGATGGAACATCATGATGTGATTTTCTTTCGACGTAAAAGTTTGAAACAAACAACTTCAAAAAGGGACAGGGGTAATTATGAGTCGCAGACACCCCGTCTCCATCTCAGACTAGTTACTCGATTCACACAACACTATTCACTTCCTCGTGCATTCAAATCACAGTCACATCAAAAGACTTGCACACAATCATTCTTACTTGACGATCATCCACACTAAAGTATGATTCACCCTTACTTCAACATGGGCAAAGTGCCAAGCTTGGAAATTTGCACAGGTCAGTGGTAAATAATCCATGTCACAGTTACCTAATGATGTTAGGGTAACTTGGTTTACTTTCCATGAGCCTATAGCAAATCCAAGGTTGTGCTCAGTCAACTGGTAAATACTGTGGTTTGTGGTTTAATCATTACTTTGTGGTGTCTGTTGCACAGGCCTGGCACTTTGCCCATGTTGAAGTTAGGGTGAATCATACTTTTTCATCCTGTACCAGACCACTTGGTTCATCTGAAGCACCCTTTTTACGTTAACATAAAGGACAAACCTTCCTCCATGGCAGTGATAATGGGCAGCACACCGAAACCAGGTGCTGAACGTACAATTGACGCCTTTTGCGTTGAAATTGACCAGGACCAGGGTGTCACTTTCATTTTCAATAGTTTTAATCACTAGTGACACCTATTGAGTCGTTGGGTTAGAGTCCCCATTCTGCAGTATATGAGTAAGCCAAACCATATACATGGGCCCGTATTCTAGAAACCTCCTTAGGTCCACTTCAAGCTTTTGTATTCTACCCTGGAAACAACAACTAAAGGTGGACCTTAGAGTTAAAGTCCTAGTTGCGCCTATTTTTTGCAACATTAGAAAGTTAGGGAATATAATCCAGATCAAGAGGCGATTTGTTTCATTGAAAAATTCCAACTGGTTAAAAAGTTATAACATATTTTGTGGATTTGGTCAGGGGAGAATGTTCGGCCTGATTTAAGACATTCTTGCAGGAATTTGCATAATGAGCATGGATTTTATGCTGTAATGGACTCGCGCAATTATTCATGTGAACGAATGAAGTCAGAAATTTATCGCTTAAGTAAATATGCCAATGAATATGAACTTTATCTCTATATTGGATGGCTCAGATTTGATTTCATTTATCCCTGCAATGACATCACGCATAAATTAGCATTTTCGACCTTGGCTAGTTCCTTACTGTACAGAAAATAACACTAGTTTCACACACATATCCCTTGATATCTCCCAAACTACTCAACCGAATTTGATGAAACAAAAAGTAAAATATGTGTATTTGTGTATTCTACAAACTTCACAGTAATAATCTGTGCAGTTTTGAGATAGAACTAGGTCTTAAAGGAAGCCTCTTGAATAGGGCCCATGAATGTAGAACTGCTTCAATAATCTAATCGCTGCCATCACCACCAAATTTGAAAAGGAGTTGCCTTGATTATTGCAATGTTCTTTCATTTCAACGAACTGCACATTCAATACTCAGCCTACCAAAGTCATTCGTATCTCACATCAGAAATCATACGGGGGTCGTCGTTCATAACTCATGCACCACGCATACAGGCGTTCGGGGGAAGGGGAGGCAGATGAAGATACTGTATTGCAGTGCATCTAATTCCTACCGGCGCGCCAGTATGAAACTATAACTCACATTACCGCCACCAAAGATTAGGCCTACATGTAAGTATGATACGGTACGTAAAAATACTGTACATTAGTTTTCGCAAAGCCCCCGAAACGCCAACGCGAACGTGTATTCTTTTGTTCGGTGCTCTCTTCGTGGCGTCGAACAATGGGTTTGGCGTTCGCGTTGGCGTTTCGGGGGCTTTGCGAAAACTCCCTTACTCTACCCGATGTCGGATGACTTGCATCTCTCGTTCGGGGTCAACGAATAAATCTGCCAATAATTCTACAAATCGAATTCGGCAAAGATTTAGGCTAGGGAATTTCGTTCCCATTAGGCCTACCTAACCTTTCAATTTGAACAACAAAGTTTCTAAAATTGCTAAGGAAGACGTCGGATCACTGGGGTAAAATGGCGAAGAAGCTAGGATGGCTTAATAGGAGCTGTCAGCGAGTTGACCACTAGGTGTCACTACAGCCCAATTCAATGCATCTAGCGGACCCAGTCATTATCGATCGAGCAGCAATCACGTAGATTTTCCTGTAGGCCTACATTGGTCCGCTAAGACTTTGCTGCCATCTGTTGGCAATATGCGCGGCTGACTGCTCCTATTGGACCTCCTTGTTTATCGCCTTGGCATAGAGATTCCTGCACGTCACACAAAACTATACTCACACCACGCACGCTTTACGACACACACTTTCTTGACAACCATACCTTCATTCTCATTCACACTGATAAAAATACGGTATTTACATTTATATGTACACAAAACGTCCCAATGAGTCCCTTTAACGTATAGTCGACGAGACTGTGAAATAAAATCCGCTGACGTCACTTAGGAGCCGTCTCAAAATTACATTGATGCCAAAAAAGACGAAGTGACTTCATCTTTTCCCTGACCCCCTCCCCCTTGAAAAGATGAAGTGGGCACTTGACATTGGCTTCATCCATGCGGGAAGTTCTAGCTCTGACTCATACAGTCCATAGTAGGCCCATGTAGCCAGAACCTTGTTCCTTTCTGAAGACTGCATATAAAAAAGCCATTCTCTTGTAAAAAAAGAATGATGCCAATTTTTTTCAAAAAATGATGAAGTGGGCTTCCCCAAATCGAGAACTCCCTCCCCCAGATGAAGTCACTTCGTCTTTTTTGGCATCAAAACAATTTTGAGACGGCCCCTTACTTGGAATGACGGCGGCACCTCCAATCGCCACAACAAATGTTACTTGGTATTAACCACTATGACTACAGTAATGTATTAGGAAATAATCAAGTATTTACATTTAGAAACTCATATCGTGACAACAGCACTGTGCGTCGATAGTGACAGAATATTGCTTGATCATGAAGCTATAGATGATGGGAAGGTGCTAGTATAGGAGATCAATTACATGTACTGTAGTGCCAAGGAAATTGAAATGTACGATGAATGGAATGTACGTGTACTTTATGTCATCAATGGTACATGTACGTGCAGGTACGACTTGATCTGAACGCTCAGGTGATCAACGTTGCAGTTGTCAGATCAGTCACAGAAGTGACACCTTCAGAAATGCCTCCATTCGGAACTTCCGAAGGCAACTGCTCGGCAATTTCCGTACGGTCGCATTTCCCCTCGGACACAAGTCCAAGGCAGCCATCTTGAACGCGCAACGATTGCTGTTCGTTTCTGCAGGTAATTGTGCGGTTCGCCTCATCACACCTGCGCATGAACAAAACAGGGCACACAAAAACGTTGCGTTATTGATCAATAATTGGGAGATTGGGTGAGATACCGGTAAGTTTATATATAATATTATATGCCTCAAATAATCCAGCAAATAAGGTTGAACATCTTAACAGGCCAAAATTCGGCCAAAATAGTTCCACGGTCGGTCACGTGGGTTTGTTGATAAACAATATGGCTGCCTTGGACTTGTGTCCGAGGTGAAATGCGCCGCCCAGTGACAGATAGCAGTTCGCCTCAGGTCGTTCCGAATGAAATGCCTCTTCATACAGATGTTTCCCCACATTGGCCAACATGAATAAAGACTAGTAAATGCTTTTACTTGGATTTTGCAATACAAATGCACGAGGCAATGCTGTACAAACCTGAAGTAAAAGCATTTGCTAACTTTTATTCATATCAGCCATTGTATGTGGTACACTCTGAATACGAGAATGATAGATGTGTCTGCCGTTCCCTTTGGCCATGTAGATTGGCCTTAATTAGTTTCCATTCATCCTTGACTTTAATTCAATTTTATACAGAATCCGCTAAATCCGCCAGATCTGCTGATTCTGCTAAATCTACATGGCCGTTCCCTTTTGAGAAGTCAAGGTCTTTCCTGCTGTATTTTGTATGGGAATTCTGAGATATGGGGAACACAAGAAAACGTTACACCGGTTCCAGGTTGAGCAACATGGATTGGCTAATCATTGTGTACAAACGTCTGTATACAGGTGACAACTAATCTACTGATAATCTGGCAGGGTACCTTGCAGCCATTTCTTGGAGTCATCCGCACAGAGAGAGACAAGCTCATGCGCTCTACAACAGCCAACAGCCGACAAAAAGTTCACACACGCGTTCACTTTGAAGAAGAAAAGTTAAGAAACGTCTGAAGTGAGAACAGAGCATCTATAAAACAGATTGATACAGTGAAAGCCCAACATTGTCAAATATGATATTGTTAGCTTTATAATATACATGTATAATAAGATTAGGCCCTGTATTTTAGAATGCTTCTCAACGTAAAGGAGTTCCTCAAGGCTATTGTTCTCAAATAGCCTTGAGGAACTCCTTTTACGTTGAGGAACATTCTAAAATACGGGCCTAGATGTAGAAATGACCGTATGAGGTCATCAACTCACCATCTCTGAATCGCCTTGAGAGATGAGTCGCAATTAACTTCAGGACGTTGCAAACTTTCCTTTCAACCTCATTTCTGACTAAAACGTACGACTTCGGCGAAATGTCTTATCCCTCCCTTGAGAGAAATTCAGTAGCTATGGTGATGATGATTGGAATGGTCTCTAAACCACTCAGCATAACACTGAATTTCGGACAGCGGACAAAAATGTCGCCCAAAGCAATCTCACCGAAGGTTTTCAGCAAAAATTGTTCTTCGTCTCCCCTCACTCATCCATTCGATTCATTCACGGTAGACTCGGGACCCGGTCGGTGTGTCGCTCCGGCCGCCGACTACACTCGGCGGCCGGAGCGACACACCGACTGGGTCCCGAGTCTAATTCACGGCCGCAGAAACACTACGATAACAAACACTAAGATAATGAAATGGGCAGGCAACAAAAAGGCCTGTTCATTTTTTCTAACACCGTATATACCGAACTTTTGTGTTTATGAAGAAAGTGCAATTAATAAAACCGCCTATACAGACGAAGCTCGCACGTCATTCGCTGATTCATACCACGACGTACCGCAACACGAAGCATCGCCCAATCACAACCATATCCAGTATCACGTGGTCAAGCAGACATTTTCGCACAATGCATCTAGTGAAAGCGACGGAGCTTATAAACGGTCCATGACTAACGAGGGGGGATCTCTTAGTTTTCGTCCCTAGAATTCTTTACATTGACTGGAACGAAGTTAACAAGTAGAGTAACAAGAAAAGGTAACAATAAACACCCACCAAGCACAGATATTCACGCAAATCTTTCACGCAAGAAAAATATGATAATTTAACAACAGTATCGAAAATATAACCCCCCGAAAGATTCTTATTTACACAATTATACCTTGGTGGCGATCAAAACCGTGCACTAGATTGTTTAAAACTGTACTCAAGTTGTCGTCAACTTCAGAGAACAAAGAATTATTAACAACAAGATGCTAACAAGTAAAGGTACTTTCAAAGATAACATTCTTTGTGTTGGACAATTTTACCATCCACTGGCTGTACGAAACAAATACGAGTACCACGACTTCATGTATTTGCATCAATCGTTTTGGGAAACTACATGTATATAAAATTGAAATTTCTCGGTCAACACCCCCCTCCCCAAATGTTTTTCAACGTATGCGTCCAAAGCAGAGGAGGTTTCCTAACTAAAAATGTACATTGGTAGGCAGAAGACGCCGTGGAACCGTCTTGATGACGTCTGAAGTTCCGCCGAACTATATTCTCGTCATCACTGAGCGCTAAGTACGTCATTACAGGAAGGGTCTACGTCATGCCACATCTTGGGAGCATTGGTCATTATAGTGACTGATCGCCTCCCGTATTACCTGCTGAAAATGACTGTAGTTTGAATACACCAATTTACAACAATAGTACCGGGAACCATCTCATTTGTTGGTGGCATCGAAGATTCATGACCGTCTGCTTTACGTTTTTTAGTGCCATTTAATAAGTTCCACCAAGATATATTCTTGGTTCCACCTGTAGGAGCTATCAGTCAGCTGACCAATAGGCGTCCACTACTGCCCAATTCGATGCCTATAGCGGACCCATTCATGCTTGATTGAGCACCAATCAAGATCGTTTTTATTGGTCCGCTAGAACTTTGCTGCCATCTTTTGGCAATAAGCGCAACTGACTGCTCCGTTGTCCATAACTGACACTGGATCCTCAGTGTATGACATCAGTGCATGACTGTACATGTTTGATGACTGTGAGTGTCGGTGGTTTCCACAAGAATCATTCACCGCTTACCTCAGGCTGGAGTAGGCCTACCCACTAATGCAACTAGATGGAAGAAGGTACATGTATATATACAGTGCTCTAAAAATGTAGGCTTTCGGTGTGAAAACCCGTAAAGCTCAATCTGGACAGCTGCATTCGTAGGTGACATCCACTACTAACCAAGTGCAAGAGAAACCCATAAGGAAATTTTCCCTCCTTTTATCGAATGATCTCATTCTTAAAGGGAATTAGTCGTGACAGTCAAAATTGACGCTAAGAATAATTTCGTGGCCCACGAAATTCACAATTTCAAAATTACAAATTCCGTATTTTTGCGCATTACATCCCCAAAGTAGATAAGCCAGGATTTGCAGTTGACCTATTGTAAATGCTATTCGAAGGCAGCAAAGCCACAGCAGATGCGTAAATATGCTCCTACTAGGCAATAAATTCCCGATGTGAGTACGGTACTGTAATAGATTCAAGATGGCGGCGTTTCAATCTCTATTCAGACACATTGGCTGCCACGACCATATCGCTTTAATGGGATACATGAATGCAAAAAACCTTTCTTACAGTATCAGTGTCGTGGTCGTGATAGTTTCAGAAAACAGCTTCCTGGTATTCACTGTCTTCTAAGTCTTAGTCAAGAAGGCGTTTTAACACAGCCAGAAGAGGTACAAGTAATGTACATACGTACGTACGTACGTACGTACGTACGTACGTATTTTCCCGAATGAAGGAGGGGGTTATAAAATGTAACGACCAAGGCCACCAGACAAGCCCTGTGGGTGTGACAACCCAGTAAGGCACGAAGTAGATACATGCAAATGTATTTTACCACATTTTACATTTTCATCCGATAATAACCTGAAATGACCACTGATACAATCGCCATTTACCATACAATTTTAAGTGACACCATCAGCCTATACAAATGTAGCAGCTTTAGACACCATAATGAACTATCAGTTTCTAGACATACAATGTAATTGGTTACAAGGCCTAACCGTTTTCACTGGTTGGTGAGTTGAACGCTCGCGTCAAGTAAGTGAAGAGGGGATTTTCCCAAGCCAACATGGGCAAGAATCTATCTGTCTAGTACGGTGGCCCATAAGGGACATTTATTTTTATTTTTATATTTTTATTTTTTTCATACTTTTCTCCGTGGAATAAACTTTATTCTGTGGAGTAAACTTTTCTCCACGTAAAGTAAACCTTTCTCCGCGGAAATAACTTTATTCCGTGGAGTAAACTTTTCTCCGCGTGGAGATACTAGTAGTTATTTCCGCGGAGAAACGTTTGCTCCACGCGGAGAAAAGTTTCCTCAACGGAACAAACTTTATTCCACGGAGAAAAGTATGAAAAAAATAAAAATATAAAATGAAAAATAAATGTTCCTTATGGGCCACCGTAGTCTAGGGAAATATTGGAAGAAATACGTTTTCATTTCACTTTCTGACCCTTTCTCTTCCATTCCATTCCATTCCACCGACGATCCCAAAGGGACCGGACATCAGCAAAGATGCATTTTTAGACAATGGACATTTGAATCAACCATTTTGATCCATTAGTTTCCCATACATAATGAATTAACAAAATCAAATTGCATTTTTATAGGTTACACCTATAACGATTTTCTGCCCGCGGTCAGTCTTTTAGGTTCCATATGGGATGATCGGTGATGACTGTGTGCGAACACGATAAAAAAGACATACATGTACATTATTCATTCAAAGGTTACCTAACACGAAAAGAAAGGTAAATGTCATATTTTCCGCTGTAATCACACTGACATGCCATATTCGCCAATACAAGATCACCAGAGCTAGCCGTACGATAGTTGACGCTTGACATATGTGACAAAGCAAAGTTAATAGTAATGAATACATGTATAAACTTCATCTCAGAGATTCTTACAAATTTGTTTAAACATTACTGTCTTCTAGAAGCGCTATTAACTGTCCAAGGTCAGCTTCGCGGACTACCGGTGTTTGTCTCGCGCAGAGATCAGTACAATAGGGAGTTTTCGCAAAGCCCCCGAAACGCCAACGCGAACGCCAATCCCATTGTTCGATGTCACGAAGGGAGCAGCGAACAATAGGATAGACGTTCGCGTCAGCGTTTCGGGGGCTTTGCAAAAACTCCCTATTTTAATTTGAGCCAAGCTAAACGCCCTTTTGTATTGATATGTGAACATTTGCGATATGGTAATCCATTCAATCTAGTAAATGGTTTACCAGTACTTTATGTTTGTACTGTGACCCACTAATACATTTTGCACCGAGAACTGAAGTAAAACCCTACAAGTCTTTGGGTCATGTGAATAAAGACTAGTAGAATGCTTTTACTTGAATTTTGCAATACAAATGCACAAGACAATGCTGTACAAATCTGAAGTAAAAGCATTTGCTAGTCTTTATTCATATGACCCAATGTTTCTTTACCGTCCATTTTTGTTCATAAGGTATACGCCCGGTATACGTAATGCTCAACGTGGTTACGTGGTCTGTCATACGTTACATTATAGGAAATTCTACACGTCATTAGTAATTTGTCTTATTGAAGATGTGAAGAATATGTATCTGTGTGTGGTGGGAGCTGGAAACTTGTGGCATTCGATCTTTAAATGGTTGTTGAGTATGTACACCTAATAAGACCAAATGCTACTTTTTATCCTCTTTCAAAAAGTGCCCTAAACTATTCCCTATGATGGCTATAAACGTGACTGTGCATGGGTAAACGGTCGTAGCGTCCACAGAGTTCAGCTCGTGGTACAACCGACAGCGTATGTACATTTAAGTGAATCGCACTTTAGCATTTTGACTAGACACTACAAACAACTTGTACATGTACGCAATCATGATATGAAATTTATGTGTGTGATAGAGTTTTGAGAACGCTATAGCATGGACATACACGTACACATTGAATGGCTGTGATTTTGCTGCAATGCGACATCTATTATATACCGTACAGTATACCACTCATACTCTAGCTTATGTCTTTCTTGAAATAAAAAAACACGCAACCCTATTGGCGGTATCAAAACAACTTAATACAGCTGTGCACGATTGAATGTCAAGGTTTATTCATGGAAGCACAAAATTTCTCACCCCCCACACAATTTGAATCATGGATGGAAGCAGTCTAAACTTATCTATTGCTGTTGACGCATTTAAAACGGAGGGTGACGTAGATATTTTCCTTAAACGGAGACTCCACTCATTGGTAAGCTTTTGAATTTTTATCAATTCATAGAGACTAATGCCATGAATTGTGATGTCACTGGTGTCAATACTTAAAATGATGAGTTTCCTGATTTAATAAAAATACGACATGTTGCCGATATCAATGGATTTAGTGTATTAGCGATATTTCAAAAATTCAAAATTTTACACAATGAGTGGAGTCTCCCTTTAAATTATAATAAACAATCTTCCGAAAATGTAACATGCTTTAGTAAGAAATAACGATAACTCATCCACAGATTTTCCAACTTTTTACACTTTTGTTCCACTGATTTGTCGAGTGTTGAAGGATTTCAGTCACACGGGTTGCACTGTCTAAGCTACATCACATCACCGCCCGTTCATGCGTCAAACTGAGGAAGGCAGGTAGACCAAGCATTTGAATTTGAAATGTCTATACGCGATGCTATTTATATTGCAAACTGTACAGCATTTCAGCAATGACGCTTGGGATGAATAATTTTCACATTAAAACCCCCAAGATTCCCTCCTATTTAAAGCGAATTGATAGTGGATTTTATTTACATTTGGCTGGTGTTTGTAAACACAAAATTTCAGCCAATCAGAATGCACGAACATTTCTTTGTTGACATTCTGGAGAAGTTTGTTTACATTTTTTCCCGAAAATTCGTCCCCTTTCAAACTCTATTTCTAAATCAAATTTTTTCGATATCAGTTCGCTTTAATCTATCCCAGGGACGACAAGCGACATTTATTAGGCTTCGACTGCTATATTACATCGTTTGCATCATGTCAAGTACTAAAAAAACCCAAACTATGACATCTCGTATTCCCGAGATCGACAGCGTGATTTACTTATAGATCACGTCACCGATGGGATTTTCTAACTTATCATAATTATCATAGATCGCTATGCATATTCATGTGACTCTATTAGCATTCGGATGATCTGCTACGATTTGTGTACCGCCGGTACGTCGTTAAACGAATTCGTATAACCTATTTTATACATCATACATTATGACACAGATTTGTGTTGGCTATTCATATTTATCTCTAGAAATGACCAGCCTCCTTCAGTGCTCATTTTCGTGAAATATGCCTACATGTATATCAGTGAAAGTGCTATTTGTATCAAAATGAGGATGGCTGTAAAAAACCCTGAACCCCAAGTGTACCACGAGTCTCAGTCTTATATACTTAGACGAAACCCAACATGTCCACTGCTATTCAAAAGCCGAGACGAACACCTACGCGATAAGAGACAGTACTTGCCCGACAAGCAACTACGTAGAATCTACCGTACTTGATTTCGCGAAAAGTTAATCAGTGACTAGAGATTTTTGGCAAAGCCCCGAAACTGTAATGCGAACTGCTGTCCTTTTGTTCGGTGTTCTCTTCGTGGCTTCGAAGAACCGCGTCGGCGTTCCCATTTGCGTTGGGGAACTTTGCAAAAACTCTTATTACATGTAAGGGAGTAAGAAACAAAAGCGGAAAATAAGAAGTGGAAAATTTTGGAATTTTGCGCGAAATTTCCAATTTCTCACATTGGGAGAATTTTTTTTCCCATTTTGAGAAATATGGCCCGAAAAATCAGACAAAATCCCATGTCATGTCAAGAAAATTTCTCAAAATGGGAAAATATTTTCTCCCAATTTGAGAAATTGGAAATTTCCACCAAAATCCAAAAATTTCCCACGTTTTATTTTCCACTATTATTTCTTACTCCCTTTTAATGTACTTTGTTCGCCACGCGTACTGAAATGTCTTATATTTACAAATGCTGAATGAATGGGTTGTGGAATAACCTGGAACAAAAATCATATTTGAAAATACTCAGGATTTGTTATCTATACGTCGTCAGCAGCTTGTTATGTCAAAGTCGAGTTTGTTCAGGCATGCGCATTATCACCGTTCCGCAATCAGGTTATGTCATTTAAAGCGCACATTCATCAGATACTGCGGTAGAAACGCATTATATTCCGTCAGATGAGTAGATAATCACAGATCTACAGGTCTGGACGCTTTAAGTGCGTTCTTACACACAAGCGTACCAAATAATGTAAAAACCCCTTGAGATAGCAACGCTATCACACATGCAATAGTTTTGTTTATCACGCTTTGTCTTCGCGCCGCCATGTCAGCTAGTTCGTGGAAAAATTGTAGCAAGCGACACAACTGTGGCAGTCAGATAACAGAAGAAAAATATTCGATCTAAAACAAGGGCCACAGTTCGCCACTCCTGAGCTATTTTTTGCACAGCGTCCTTGTCATGCACCCGGCCCAGCATTGCACGTAGCTGCCTCCGAATCTCTTTGACGTCACTCTCCAGGGAGTGGCTCAGGTGAATTGGCGACTTATCCGGCGAAGTTGACTCCGTGTGATTTCTAGCCTGTGCTCCGTCTCTAAATACGTCATACATTTGAAATTTATTATACTTAAGTTCAGGGCACTTTATCTTTTTATGGCCTTTTCCTTTCCCGTCACCACGGACGTGCTCTAGGCGCGTATGGTTGCGTTCAGGGTCTTTTACGGGCATGTCACTTCGCATGCAAAGTAACCGAGCAAAAAAGTCAAGGAATATCTGCAAGAAGAAACGGGATACCGGATTTAATAACCATAAAGGAATGGTCTAGTTCAATAAAAGGCATATGCACAGAAAAAGGCATTTACCAAAAGCAAGTTCCCTTTTTTCCCTCGAGATCTCTCCTAAAATCATTCAGTGACTTGTCTTCTCATCATAGCCGAAAATGTCACATTCAGTGATATCATAAAGTAATCAAACATAAAGGTTTAACTGCGAACGATGAAGTAACTATGGGATACACTTCATGTGTTGCCACCAGATGTCTCTCACTGCCTGAATTTTGGCTTTACGTAATAGGCAGGAGCTTCAACTAATTTTGTGGTGGTGGGGAACAGGAATCAGTCAACTTGATGCCTTGAATTCCTTTTCGGAGGATAACAGAGTTTTTTTCAACACCATTAGTGTTCCATGTGTAAATGTATGTACTAGTCTATTCAATGTACACAGATGACGGTGCACCATCATCGTTCGTGAGGTTCTTATTAGTTCGGGTCCTGTTGTAGCCTAATATCAATTCATCAGAATTCAACAAAATTTGCACTAAACATACAGAAGGACCTTGCCTATCATATGAAAGAGTCAGAATGAAAATCTGTTGAAGTTTAAAGGGATATTGTCCACATTTATGAAATGCTTAATTTATAAGTTGAACCTTTATGTTTGATTCCTGTATATGGTGGTATTCAACTTCAACAATAAAGAATCACGCAGACCAGCTGATTATTTTGCGAACTTTAGAATATAGAGCATAGGAGTAGGCCTATCTATACGTGTACATGTATCCCACATAATAGGAGCTGTCAGTGGGTTGACCAACAGGTGTCACTATGGCCCAATTCAATGCATAGCAGACCCATTCATGCTCGACCGAGCACCAACATGTGGAGTTTCCTGTGTATTGGTCCGCTAGAACTTTGCTGCCATCTTTCGGCAATATGCGCGGCTGACTGATCCTATTATTATATAAAGTTGATATCTTTCCATTCACTCCATACACCGATGTATCAACCTTACCCTTTTTAGCCATGCTGGCACTCTATTTCGTTTATCACCTCGGAAGTACAGATTGATGACTATGACGGAGAGGAAGGTAGACAATGTAATCATGGCCATATTGAGACAGTAATATGCACCTGAAATGTACACGGATAAATTAATATCAATCATTATTTAATACGGGAACAGCAATAGCAACTTTCTGCGCAAGTCTGATAAATTTTGGTCAGAGCCCATTGATAAATTTTGGTCAGATCGATATTGTGGCACGTTTTATATACTGTTATAGAAAGGAGAGATAGCCTGATGCAAATCTAGTGTAGTAAGGCCATGTAAACAAATAGTTGGTTGGCATCCTTCCACTCTCAATTTTTTTAGGAGGGTGGGAGGTTTTTAAAATTTTTTTTATTGAGTTTGAGATGCATGTTACCATGGTTCTCATGGCAACCTGAGGGAAATTCCAAATGTAATAGCTATGAATTAAAATAGGTATGAATTTAAAATTGTGTTGTTTTATTTAAGCATCCCAGTCTACAGTTTTATCACTCTTTTGGCAGTTTTTTGGAAGATTTTTTGAAAATTAAAAAAAAATGTTGAGGAGGGGGTGATTTCAATGGCGGGAAGGGATGCTAACCAACTAATTTTTTACATGGCCTAATCCAGTTTTTGTGTAATAGAGTACATGTATACATGTGTTGTATACATCAGTGATAGCCTTACTGATAATTAAAGCCTTCACCAAACGACAGAAATTTTAAGAGAAATATGAATGAAGGAAAAGTGCAATTCTAAAATCACGAGACAAGATTGATGAAGAAGCCATTACTTTGAATTCCAAAAAGCACTTCAAGAATTAAATTGAAAAGCGCTGAGGATAATTTAAATGTTTTGTTCATGCAGGAGTCAACTGCTCTGGCTTCTCTGGACGAAATGTGGTTTGGACAGCACGCGTTTGTGTGTGGCAAGCGTAAGTGTGAGCTACCTTCAGATGTGTCCGTCATTCCGACATTGACAACGGGACCAAGAAGGGCAGCAGCAACGGTACCGTCGAGGTATAAAACCGGAGACCACACTACACGAGTTCCATTCACCTCTCGTGCACGTGCTTTGCTGGAGCACTGACGTCATTTATCCGTACGACTTTTCACCGTACGACTGATGATGTTCGACTACGGCACAAAGTCGCCGAAAAATCTATTTAATCGAAAAATATCCAGATAGTCATTGCGTTGTCGTCATGGCTGCGTGTACCCCGATTTCTTAATAATGCAACCGATTTTTTGTTGTTGCTGCCTTTACGAGGTCGCGCTGTTGTTGTCGGAAAACCGCACACATGTGAATGCAGCTTTTGAGGCGAATAGTGTTTGTGAGTGTTTAGAAGTTGAAAAAGAATAACACTTCCATAGTGCCGAAATCTCTACAGGGTGGGCCAGAGAAAGTGTCCCTCGAACAATAGCATTTTATTGTTTCCCTATTGTTCGAGGGACACTTTCTCTGGCCCACCCTGTAGAAACTTATTTCTTCTTAAGATCGTCAGTTTCTTTCAAACACGTTGAGTTGGGTTTTTCATGCTTGGAAAGTGTAGCATTTTTCAACAAGTGGTGAAATTCCAACGTATAAGTCTTTGGAATTTCAACATGCGTAAAGTGGTATTATAGAACATTTTTTTGGTATTCAACAGTGGATTTTGGACTGCTATCGAAATACCATCACCAAAGAGGTCGATCGTAAACTTCGCTTCAAATGACACGATCACCGTCAGTGATACATGTATGAAAGGATTTGGCATTCGGAGTGCCAGTTCTGCTTGGCAGTGACCGCGTCAGTTTTGAAGCATGAAGAGGTCAGAGAGCAGAAGGGGTTAATCTAAATGGAGTAGAAGCGGCAGATGATGAGACAGCCATGGTTCGGCGGTAAGCAAAAGCTGGTCCAATCCAGCCATCCCATTTGCATTCCTACTTATACCTACTGGTCATTTCAAAATATCAGACTCAAACCGCCCCTTTCAAAATATGAAATCAGGTCAGCTACATCTGGATAGAAAGAAGGTTACAACAAGCATTCAGAATGAAGATGGGATGAACTTCTTTGGACTCAATGTTAAGATGATCTCTCAAGACTTGCGATGCGTGATAGCTCTAACCTATTCGTCAAGAGAAGCCCGCAACAGAAAAAATTACTATCACCATGCATAGAATGAACGGGAAATAGGCATTTACATGCAGGAAAATATACATGTAATGTCCAGCTAATAGTGTGATAAGGATCCAAGAGTGATGTAAATGTAAATGTATATTCAGAAAACCTGACTAATGAATATGAGAAACAGAGAAGAAGTAAATGTAGCAGTCTACATTACAACTATATTATAAGAACGATTTGTCTCGCCTTCGTTGACCTTATTTGCTTACAACATAGCAAGTTCACATTTTGGAGAAAAACCCAGTGAACAAGAAAACTAGATAGAAAGTAGAAACTCAATTTATAAGTAATACCGGCTACCGGTGATATGTATAGGATAGTACGGTAGCAAATTCATCAGCCAGATAGAAGAGATAATTGAATTCAAATTGCTCTAAATTTGATTACAATATGCATGAAAAGTGAGTAATCAGAATGAAAAATATTCTTTGAAGATTTCTGAAAAGTACGATATCATTTATACAGAAATGATTACAAGTTACATTCAAGAAAAATATTGGAAGACATGTAATTCGAAAAGCATTCTAGCTCCCAACGCTATTCTGAAGTGATCGAACGAATATACCAGTCTGAGTAGTGAGTGCAGTGCGTTTTTCTCATGCCATGGTGTCGTATTACATGTAGTTCCTGTAGATATTGCAGTATACAGCATAGCCATCAAATCTGGTAGTGAGTACAAATCTGGTGAGTAGTGAGTACATTAAAATAAGAACTGATGACTAATGGTGTGACGTACATGTATGCATGCATTGATATATTTGGAGGGCGTTTTGGTGCTGCTGATCTTCGGGGTGTACTGAAAAAGCCACTATCCCAACAGGTAGGCGTCAGGAATGAAAATTCTACGAGAATATTGTTCAGTTTTTCTGTTGAGTTTGTGAGGTGCATGCGTGCAGAATCTTTCAAAGGTGACAATCAAAAGGAGGCAGTCAGCAGTTAAAGCCAGACGGTTGGTTGACAGAACGAGCGGACGCCGTCAATAATAATAGGGAGGTTTCGCAAGCGCCCGGTTAGGCCCTACGACGACGTTTATCTATTGTGTGGGTATACCCAAACAATAGATCAACGTCGTCGTATGGCCTAACCGGGCGCTTGCAAAACCTCCCTAATAAGGAACCGGATCAAGCGTTTAGCGTATGGGACAGAACCGTCAAAATCTTCTCCTCCGCTTATAATGCCATAATTCCTGCATTTATTGCCGTCATAATACCAAACGTACGGGGTATATTGAGTTTTCGCAAGGGCCCGGTACGGTGTACGACAACGTTTAGCAAGTATTCACCGTTTGCTCGAGTAGACATGGAAGGAATGGAAGGCATCCTCGCTAAACACTAGGGAGGTTTAGAAATCAAACGATAAACGTAAACTTTACGACAACGTCGATTTTTCATAGTATGTACATTTTCGCCAGATTTTATATTGTATTTTCGGCACAAAAATAACGTTGTCGTTAAAGTTTACGTTGTCGTTTGATTTCTAAGCCTCCCTATTGTCGATGCCTAAACTGGGCCGTTGCGAAACTCGCTTTTGCTCACCAGCGGGCACGCAAGTAACACTTCGCGTGGTGTTGGTAAACCCGAACTCGGTAAATCTCGGTAATTGTATCTCTGTTGATGAACGAACTAACTAGGGTATCATAGCAGTGCAGAAAGATCCTTCATTCTAAAATACAGCTTAACATGCAGGAATATTTGAAGCAAGATACGCGGTTGCGAATGTAGTAGAAAAGGGGAATGATACATGAAATAGGTGATCTGGGTTCGCTTGTGTCAGGTTCGCCGAAAATGGCTTCCTGGGCAGAAAACAACTTAAAGTGCTGAATGACCCCATTCGAATTGAAATATCAGACAGATAAGATAAGACAGATCGAAGACGACAGTAACAAAACGAATAAAGAGAAAAAACAGCAACTCGCACAGGTAAGTGGGTCTAAGCCCAATTTTCTCTGATTTCTCCAACGACATCCCACAGATATGGGACTAAAAATAAATTTCGACCAAAATGCAACTGTACGATTTGCTAGTGTCATAAGCGACTGAAGCAACAGAGGATCGAAATGTACCGCAAATAACATTGCAAACAACCATTTACCAGTAAGGCTCCAGGGGGTCCAAAAATTTAAATTACTACTGGATCCTTACTGGGGACATGCTGGATCCTTACTGGCCTTTTACTGGGAAGGTCAGGTTTCTTACTGGGATAGGTTGGGTTTCTTTACTGGGCAGCCTTACTGGATCAGTACTGGTTTTATATCGGTTTTCATACTGGATTTCGGTGAGGGAAGTCCAGATGACCTTACTAAGTGGCGGATGAGGTGAGAAATATTTTTAAAATCTCAAAAGAAAATGCCTCTTTCGCATTTTGTATCAGTAGGCCTAAGCTTACTAAATAAATCCCACTATTGGTCAAGTAGACAATAGGACTACCGGTACTTCTGAGACAGCCCCTGTGGCCATATCAATTTTGTCACATCTGAAAACTGAAACTGGAACAGGCTGAGGCCTTGACTTCAGACAATGTATCAGTTATATATGTCATGATGATATTGTGAGCCCTACAAGCATTCACCATTGGTAGCCTGGATGGCCCCCAGTGGTTAGTGAGACCACAGCTAGCACTAATTCATGGTGACGAGGTTGATCATCATCTTGTGATCA
>NMRB01000123.1:324814-359135 GCA_002633025.1 Notospermus geniculatus | reverse complement strand
CCCCCTTGAAAAGATGAAGTGGGCACTTGACATTGGCTTCATCCATACGGGAAGTTCTAGCTCTGACTCATACAGTCCATAGTAGGCCCATGTAGCCAGAACCTTGTTCCTTTCTGAAGACTGCATATAAAAAAGCCATTCTCTTGTAAAAAAAGAATGATGCCAATTTTTTTCAAAAAATGATGAAGTGGGCTTCCCCAAATCGAGAACTCCCTCCCCCAGATGAAGCCACTTCGTCTTTTTTGGCATCAAAACAATTTTGAGACGGCCCCTTACTTGGAATGACGGCGGCACCTCCAATCGCCACAACAAATGTTACTTGGTATTAACCACTATGACTACAGTAATGTATTAGGAAATAATCAAGTATTTACATTTAGAAACTCATATCGTGACAACAGCACTGTGCGTCGATAGTGACAGAATATTGCTTGATCATGAAGCTATAGATGATTGGAAGGTGCTAGTATAGGAGATCAATTACATGTACTGTAGTGCCAAGGAAATTGAAATGTACGATGAATGGAATGTACGTGTACTTTATGTCATCAATGGTACATGTACGTGCAGGTACGACTTGATCTGAACGCTCAGGTGATCAACGTTGCAGTTGTCAGATCAGTCACAGAAGTGACAACTTCAGAAATGCCTCTTCATACAGATGTTTCCCCACATGGGCCCACATGAATAAAGACTAGTAAATGCTTTTACTTGGATTTTGCAATACAAATGCACGAGGCAATGCTGTACAAACCTGAAGTAAAAGCATTTGCTAACTTTTATTCATATCAGCCATTGTATGTGGTACACTCTGAATAGGAGAATGATAGATGTGTCTGCCGTTCCCTTTGGCCATGTAGATTGGCCTTAATTAGTTTCCATTCATCCTTGACTTCAATTTTATACAGAATCCGCTAAATCCGCCAGATCTGCTGATTCTGCTAAATCTACATGGCCGTTCCCTTTTGAGAAGTCAAGGTCTTTCCTGCTGTATTTTGTATGGGAATTCTGAGATATGGGGAACACAAGAACACGTTACACCGGTTTCAGGTTGAGCAACATGGATTGGCTAAATCATTGTGTACAAACTTCTGTATACAGGTGACAACTAATCTACTGATAATCTGGCAGGGTACCTTGCAGCCATTTCTTGGAGTCATCCGCACAGAGAGAGACAAGCTCATGCGCTCTACAACAGCCAACAGCCGACAAAAAGTTCACACACGCGTTCACTTTGAAGAAGAAAGTTAAGAAACGTCTGAAGTGAGAACAGAGCATCTATAAAACAGATTGATACAGTGAAAGCCCAACATTGTCAAATATGATATTGTTAGCTTTATAATATACATGTATAATAAGATTAGGCCCTGTATTTTAGAAGAATGCTTCTCAACGTAAAGGAGTTCCTCAAGGCTATTGTTCTCAAATAGCCTTGAGGAACTCCTTTTACGTTGAGGAACATTCTAAAATGTAGATGTAGAAATAGATGTAGAAATGACCGTATGAGGTCATCAACTCACCATCTCTGAATCGCCTTGAGAGATGAGTCGCAATTAACTTCAGGACGTTGCAAACTTTCCTTTCAACCTCATTTCTGACTAAAACGTACGACTTCGGCGAAATGTCTTATCCCTCCCTTGAGAGAAATTCAGTAGCTATGGTGATGATGATTGGAATGGTCTCTAAACCACTCAGCATAACACTGAATTTCGGACAGCGGACAAAAATGTCGCCCAAAGCAATCTCACCGAAGGTTTTCAGCAAAAATTGTTCTTCGTCTCCCCTCACTCATCCATTCGATTCATTCACGGTAGACTCGGGACCCGGTCGGTGTGTCGCTCCGGCCGCCGACTACACTCGGCGGCCGGAGCGACACACCGACAGGGTCCCGAGTCTAATTCACGGCCGCAGAAACACTACGATAACAAACACTAAGATAATGAAATGGGCAGGCAACAAAAAGGCCTGTTCATTTTTTCTAACACCGTATATACCGAACTTTTGTGTTTATGAAGAAAGTGCAATTAATAAAACCGCCTATACAGACGAAGCTCGCACGTCATTCGCTGATTCATACCACGACGTACCGCAACACGAAGCATCGCCCAATCACAACCATATCCAGTATCACGTGGTCAAGCAGACATTTTCGCACAATGCATCTAGTGAAAGCGACGGAGCTTATAAACGGTCCATGAAGTACTAACGAGGGGGGATCTCTTAGCTTTCGTCCCTTAGAATTCTTTACATTGACTGGAACGAAGTTAACAAGTAGAGTAACAAGAAAAGGTAACAATAAACACCCATCAAGCACAGATATTCACGCAAATCTTTCACGCAAAAAAAATATGATAATTTAAAAACAGTATCGAAAATATAAAACCCCGAAAGATTCTTATTTACACAATTACACCTTGGTGGCGATCAAAACCGTGCAGATTGTTCAAAACTGTACTCAAGTTGTCGTCAACTTCAGAGGAGTCAAAGAATTAACAACAAGATTCTAACAAGTAAAGGTACTTTCAAAGATAACATTCTTTGTCTTTGTGTTGGACAATTTTACCATCCACTGGCTGTACGAAACAAATACGAGTACCACGACTTCATGTATTTGCATCAATCGTTTTGGGAAACTACATGTACATAAAATTGAAATTTCTCGGTCAACACCCCCCTCCCCAAATGTTTTTCAACGTATACGCCCAAAGCAGAGGAGGTTTCCTAACTAAAAATGTACTGTACATTGGTAGGCAGAAGACACCATGGAACCGTTTTGATGACGTCTGAAGTTCCGCCGTACTAAATTCACGTCATCATTGAGCGCTAAGTACGTCATTACAGGCAGGGTCTACGTCATGCCACATCTTGGGGTGACTGATCACCTCCCGTATTACCTGCTGAAAATGACTGTAAATACATCAATTTACAACAAATGGTACCGGGAACCATCTCATTTGTTGGTGGCATCGAAGATTCCTGACCGCCTGCTTTACGTTTTGTTAGTGCCATTTAATAAGTTCCACCTATAGGAGCTGTCAGTCAGCTGACCAATAGGCGTCCACTACTGCCCAATTCAATGCCTCGGACCCATTCATGCTTGATTGAGCACCAATCAAGATTCGTTTGTATTGGTCCGCTAGAACTTTACTGCCATCTTTTGGCAATAAGCGCAACTGACTGCTCCGATTGTCCATACACTGGATCCTTAGTGTATGACATCAGTGCATGACTGTACCTGTTTGATGACTGTCGGTGGTTTCCACAAGAATCATTCACCGCTTACCTCAGGCTGGAGTAGGCCTACCCACTAATGCAACTAGATGGAAGGAGGTACATGTATTATATACAGTGCTCTAAAAATGTAGGCTTTCGGTGTGAAAACCCGTAAAGCTCAATCTGGACAGCTGCATTCGTAGGTGACATCGGCTACTAACCATAGGGCCTATGCAAGAGAAACCCATAGAGAATTTTCCCTCTTTTTATCGAACGATCTCATTCTTAAAGGGAATCAGTCGTGGCAGTCAAAATTGACGCTAAGAATAATTTCGTGGCGCACGAAATTCACAATTTCAAAATTACAAATTTCGTATTTTTGCGCATTACATACCAAAAGTAGATAAGCCAAGATTTGCAGTTGACCTATTGTAAATGCTATTCGAAGGTAGCAAAGCCACAGCAGATGCGTAAATACGCTCCTACTAGGCCACAAATTCCCGATGTGAGTACGGTTACCATGGTTATTGTAACAGATTCAAGATGGCGGCGTTTCAATCTCTATTCAGACACATTGGCTGCCACGACCATCGCTTTAATGGGATACATGAATGCAAAAATAGTGCCAATGGCACTGTGCCCGCTTGGCTTGAAGCACAGTGGTGGGAATCATCAGCAACCCCATAAAAGCCATTTAGGTACAAACATGCCAAATTGCCATATTAATCTCTTGACTAAGAACATGCAAACCATTAGAAAAAGAACCAATTTCGTAATTTCAGGTGAACTTTGACCTCTGTGACCTTGAAAAGTAGGTCAAATTAAAAACTCGGGTACTATATCTTATGTATCCTTATTAGATATACCCATGAAAAAAATTTGACAAAAATCCATCTCTTGGTTATGGAGAAATAGCACTTTCAGTGATTTTGGTTTTGGCCCCCTAGTGGCAAAGTGAAGAATCAGATTTCACCGAAAGTTTGTCTGTAAGTTGCTATAACCTAGAGGTACATGTGTACAAAGTTTCAACATGATAGTTCAAACCATTATCAAAATATAGCCCTTTGAATTTTTTCACAAAACGCCCCCTGGAGGCCAAAATAGGAACCCAATCGTGCTCAAAATCGAACTCGACCTAGATCTTAGGCCTATATATAGACCCACCGAAGACCAAAAAGATTCGTCAAAAAATAAAGGCGCTAGAGCGCTAACAAACCAAAAGTTTACGGACGAAGCGCCGTACCGCCGAACCGCCGTACGGACGCACGACAGACCACCACTAAATGACCCCAACCACAGCATAAGCCCTGCTGGGCCTTGCGGCCAAGCGGGCTAAAAAACCGTTCACACAGTATCAGTGTCGTGGTCGTGATAGTTTCAGAAAACAGCTTCCTGGTATTCACTGACTTCTAAGTCTTAGTCAAGAAGGCGTTTTAACACGGCCAGAAGAGGTACAAGTAATGTACATACGTACGTACGTATTTTCCCGAATGAAG
Source organism: Notospermus geniculatus (assembly GCA_002633025.1). Taxonomy (NCBI): domain Eukaryota; kingdom Metazoa; phylum Nemertea; class Pilidiophora; order Heteronemertea; family Lineidae; genus Notospermus; species Notospermus geniculatus. The sequence goes on along the minus strand of NMRB01000123.1, from coordinate 354,426 downwards.
GAGGGGGTTATAAAATGTAACGACCAAGGCCACCAGACAAGCCCTGTGGGTGTGACAACCCAGTAAGGCACGAAGTAGATGCAAATGTATTTTACCACATTTTACATTTTCATCCGATAATAACCTGAAATGACCACTGATACAATCGCCATTTACCATACATGTACAATTTTAAGTGACACCATCAGCCTATACAAATGTAGCAGCTTTAGACACCATAATGAACTATCAGTTTCTAGACATACAATGTAATTGGTTACAAGGCCTAACCGTTTTCACTGGTTTGTGAGTTGAACGCTCGCATCGCGTAAGTGAAGAGGGGTTTTCCCAAGCCAAGTACGGTGGCCCATAAGGGACATTTGTTTTTGTTTTTATATTTATTTTTTCCATACTTTTCTCCGTGGAATAAACTTTATTCCGTGTGGAGTAAACTTTTCTCCGCGTGGAATAAACTTTTCTCCGCGTGGAAATAAGTTTACTCCACGGAATAAAGTTATTTCCGCGGAGAAAAGTTTACCCCACGTGGAGATAGGTTTATTCCATGGAATAAAGTTATTTCCGCGGAGAAAAGTTTACTCCACGGAACAAACTTTATTCCACGGAGAAAAGTATGAAAAAAATAAAAATATAAAAGGAAAAATAAATGTCCCTTATGGGCCACCGTAGTACGTCTAGGGAAATATTGGAAGAAGTACGTTTTCATTTCACTTTCTGACCCTTTCTCTTCCATTCCATTCCATTCCACCGACGATCCCAAAGGGACCGGACATCAGCAAAGATGCATTTTTAGACAATGGACATTTGAATCAACCATTTCGATCCATTAGTTTCCCATACATAATGAATTAACAAAATCAAATTGCATTTTTATAGGTTACACCTATAACGATTTTCTGCCCGCGGTCAGTCTTTTAGGTTCCATATGGGATGATCGGTGATGACTGTGTGCGAACACGATAAAAAAGACATACATGTACATTATTCATTCAAAGGTTACCTAACACGAAAAGAAAGGTAAATGTCATATTTTCCGCTGTAATCACACTGACATGCCATATTCGCCAATACAAGATCACCAGAGCTAGCCGTACGATAGTTGACGCTTGACATATGTGACAAAGCAAAGTTAATAGTAATGAATACATGTATAAACTTCATCTCAGAGATTCTTACAAATTTGTTTAAACATTACTGTCTTCTAGAAGCGCTATTAACTGTCCAAGGTCAGCTTCGCGGACTACCGGTGTTTGTCTCGCGCAGAGATCAGTACAATAGAGAGTTTTCGCAAGGCCCCCGAAACGCAAACGCGAACGCCAATCCCATTGTTCGATGTCACGAAGGGAGCAGCGAACAATAGGATAGACGTTCGCGACAGCGTTTCGGGGGCTTTGCAAAAAATCCCTATTTTTGAGCCAAGCTAAACGCCCTTTTGTATTGATATGTGAACATTTGCGATATGGTAATCCATTCAATCTAGTAAATGATTTACCAGTACTTTATGGTTGTACTGTGACCCACTAATACATTTTGCACAGAGAACTGAAGTAAACCCTACAAGTTTTGAGTCATAATATGACTCATATGAATAAACACTAGTAGAATGCTTTTACTTGAATTTTGTAATACAAATGCACAAGGCAATGCTGTACAAATCTGAAGTAAAAGCATTTGCTAGTCTTTTCATATGACCCAATGTTTCTTTACCGTCCATTTTTGTTCATAAGGTATACGTAATGCTCTAGGTAACGTGGTTACGTGGTCTGTCATACGTTACATTATAGGGAATTCTACACGTCATTAGTAATTTGTCTTATTGAAGATGTGAAGAATATGTATCTGTGTGTGGTGGGAGCTGGAAACTTGTGGCATTCGATCTTTAAATGGTTGTTGAGTATGTACACCTAATAAGAACAAATGCTACTTTTTATCATCCTTCAAAAAGTGCCCTAAACTATTCCCTATGATAGCTATAAACGTGACTGTGCATGGGAAAACGGTCGTAGCGTCCACAGAGTTCAGCTCGTGGTACAACCGACAGCGTATGTACATTTAAGTGAATCGCACTTTAGCATTTTGACTATAGACACTACAAACAACTTGTACGCAATCATGATATGAAATTTATGTGTGTGATAGAGTTGGTTATGAGAACGCTATAGCATGGACATACACGTACACATTGAATGGCTGTGATTTTGCTGCAATGCGACATCTATTATATACCGTACAGTATACCACTCATACTCTAGCTTATGTCTTTCTTAAAATAAAAAAACACGCAACCCTATTGGCGGTATCAAAACAACTTAATACAGCTGTGCACGATTGAATGTCAAGGTTTATTCATGGAAGCACAAAATTTCTCACCCCCCACACAATTTGAATCATGGATGGAAGCAGTCTAAACTTATCTATTGCTGTTGACGCATTTAAAACGGAGGGTGACGTAGACATTTTCCTCAAAGGGAGACTCCACTCATTGGTAAGCTTTTGAATTTTTATTAATTCATAGAGACTAATGCCATGAATTGTGATGTCACTAGTGTCAATAGGCTGACGACCTTTGTAGTGAATGCGCTAATACTGTGATTGCCTAATCCTATTGGTTGTTACTTCATAAATATGCATTGAGCACATATGACATCACATGTGCTGTGCAGTGGTCCCCTTGGGATTCAATTAAAATACCTAAAATGAGGAGTTTCCTGATTTTAAAAAAATACGACATGTTGCCGATATCAGTGGATTTAGTGTATTAACGATATTTCAAAAATTCAAAATTTTACACAATGAGTGGAGTCTCCCTTTAAATTATAATAAAAATCTTCCGAAAATGTAACATGCTTTAGTAAGAAATAACGATAACTCATCCACAGATTTTCCAACTTTTTACACTTTTTGTTCCATTGATCTGTCGAGTGTTGAAGGATTTCAGTCACACGGGTTGCACTGTCTAAGCTACATCACCGCCCGTTCATGCGTCAAACTGAGGAAGGCAGGTAGACCAAGCATTTGAATTTGAAATGTCTATACGCGATGCTATTATTGCAAACTGTACAGCATTTCAGCAATGACGCTTGGGATGAATAATTTTCACATTAAAACCCCCAAGATTCCCTCCTATTTAAAGCGAATTGATAGTGGATTTTATTTACATTTGGCTGGTGTTTGTAAACACAAAATTTCAGCCAATCAGAATGCAAGAACATTTCTTTGTTGACATTCTGGAGAAGTTTGTTTACATTTTTTCCCGAAAATTCGTCCCCTTTCAAATTCTATTTCTAAATCAAATTTTTTTCCATATCAATTCGCTTTAACCTATCCCGGGGACGACAAGCGACATTTATTAGGCTTCGACTGCTATATTACACCGTTTGCATCATGTCAAGTACTAAAAAAACCAAACTATGACATCTCGTATTCCCGAGATCGACAGCGTGATTTACTTAGGTCACGTCACCGATGGGATTTTCTAACTTATCATAATTATCATAGATCGCTATGCATATTCATGTGACTCTATTAACATTCGGATGATCTGCTACGATTTGTGTACCGCCGGTACGTCGTTAAACGAATTCGTATAACCTATTTTATACATCATTACATTATGACACAGATTTGTGTTGGCTATTCATATTTATCTCTAGAAATGACCAGCCTCCTTCAGTGCTCATTTTCGTGAAAGATGTCTACATGTATATCAGTGAAAGTGCTATTTGTATCAAAATGAGGATGGCTGTAAAAAACCCTGAACCCCAAGTGTACCACGAGTCTCAGTCTTATATACTTAGACGAAACCCAACATGTCCACTGCTATTCAAAAGCCGAGACGAACACCTACGCGATAAGAGACAGTACTTGCCCGACAAGCAACTACGTAAAATCTACTGTTTACTTGATTTCGCGAAAAGTTAATCAGTGACTAGAGATTTTTGGCAAAGCCCCGAAACTGTAATGCGAACTGCTGTCATTTTGTTCGGTGTTCTCTTCGTCATCGAAGAACCGCGTCGGCGTTCCCATTTGCGTTGGGGAACTTTGCAAAAACTCTTATTACATGTAAGGGAGTAAGAAATAAAAACGGAAAATAAGAAGTGGAAAATTTTGGAATTTTGCGCGAAATTTCCAATTTCTCAAATTGGGAGAAATTTTTTTCCCATTTTGAGAAATATGGCCCGTAAAATCAGACAAAATTCCATGTTATTTCAAGAAAATTTCTCAAAATGGGAAAACATTTTCTCCCAATTTGAGAAATTGGAAATTTCCACTAAAATGCAAAANGGCATTTACCAAAAGCAAGATCCCTTTCCCTCGAGACCTCTCCTAAAATCATTCAGTGACTTTTCTTCTCATCATAGCCGAAAATGTCACATTCAGTGATATCATAAAGGAATCAAACATAAAGGTTTAACTGCGAACGATGAAGTAACTGTGGGATACACTTCATGTGTTGCCACCAGATGTCTCTCATTTCCTGAATATTGGCTTTACGTAATAGGCAGCAGCGTCAACTTTTTTTGTGGTGGTGGGGTACATGAATCTGTCAACTTGATGCCTAGGATTCCTTTTCTGATGATAATAGAGGTATTTTCAGCACCATTAGTGTTCCATGTGTAAATTTATGTAAGTCTATTCAAATGTACACAGATGACCCTGCACGATCATCGTTCGTGAGTTCTTATTACATAATTGTTGTGTCATACGATCAACCAAAAATATATATATATTTTTGGATCAACTCATCAGAATTCAACAAAATTTGCGCTAAACATGCAGAAGGATCTTGCCTATCATATGAAAGAGTCAGAATGAAAATCTGTTGAAGTTTAAAGAGATACAGTGTATTGTCCACACATTTATAAAATGCTAAATTTGTAAGTTGAACCTTTATGTTTGATTCCTTAATGGTGATATTCAAATTCAACAATCCGCCAGACTAACTAAGAATCACGCTGACCAGCTGATTATTTTGCGAACTTTAGAATATTAGAGCATAGGAGTAGGCCTACATCTATACGTGTACATGCATCCTACATAACACGTTATGTAAAACCATCTTGCATGTCTAAAGAACCCTGAGGGTTCTCTGTGGCGTCAAAGAACCTAAGGTTTCAAAAGAAATCCTATGGTTCCTTATAGAATCCTTTTTGCTAAGAGTGTAATTATTTTAAGTTGATATCTTTCCATTCACACCGATGTATCAACCTTACCCTTTTTAGCCATGCTGGCACTCTATTTCGTTTATCACCTCGGAAGTACAGATTGATGACTATGACGGAGAGGAAGGTAGACAATGTAATCATGGCCATATTGAGACAGTAATATGCACCTGAAATGTACACGGATAAATTAATGTCAATCATTATTTAATACGGGAACAGCAATAGCAACTTTCTGCGCAAGTCTGATAAATTTTGGTCAGAGCCCATTGATAAATTTTGGTCAGATCGATATTGTGGCACGTTTTATATACTGTTATAGAAAGGAGAGATAGCCTGATGCAAATCTAGTATAGAGGCTATGCACGTGACGTCATCAGCGAGGTGACGCCATGTTGGATGGAACGTTGTGACATGCTGACGCAGTGCATCTGGCCACGTGCTCCGTCCATTTTCCATCCAACACGTGGCGTCATACCCATTGATGACGTCATTTGATGACGTCAGTGCATAGCCTCTATAGTAAGGCCATGTAAACAAATAGTTGGTTAGCATCCTTCCACTCTCAATTTTTTTAGGAGGGTGGGAGGTTTTTAAAATTTTTTTATTGAGTTTGAGATGCATGTTACCATGGTTCTCATGGCAACCTGAGGGAAATTCCAAATGTAATAGGTATGAATTAAAATAAAAACTACTTTCTATCCTTTAAAATTGTGTTGTTTTATTTAAGCATCCCAGTCTACAGTTTTATCACTCTTTTGGCAGTTTTTTGAAAGATTTTTTGAAAATTAAAAAAATTTTGAGGAGGGGGTGATTTCAATGGCGGGAAGGGATGCTATCCAACTACTTAGTAATTTTTTACATGGCCTAATCCAGTTTCTGTGTAATACAGTATACATGTGTTGTATATGTACATCAGTGATAGCCTTACTGATAATCAAAGCCTTCACCAAACGACAGAAATTTTAAGAGAAATATGAATGAAGGAAAAAGTGCAATTCTAAAATCACGAGACAAGATTGATGAAGAAGCCATTACTTTGAATTCCAAAAACCACTTCAAGAATTAAATTGAAAAGCGCTGAGGATAATTTAAATGTTTTGTTCATGCAGGAGTCAACTGCTCTGGCTTCTCTGGACGAAATGTGGTTTGGATAGCACGCGTTTGTGTGTGGCAAGCGTAAGTGTGAGCTACCTTCAGATGTGTCCGTCATTCCGACATTGACAACGGGACCAAGAAGGGCAGCAGCAACGGTACCGTCGAGGTATAAAACCGGAGACCACACTACATGAGTTCCATTCACCTCTCGTGCACGTGCTTTGCTGGAGCACTGACGTCATTTATGTGAGTTTCACCGCACGACTGATGATGTTCGACTACGGCACAAAGTCGCCGAAAAATCTATTTAATCGAAAAATATCCAGATAGTCATTGCGTTGTCGTCATGGCTGCGTGTACCCCGATTTCTTAATAATGCAACCGATTTTTTGTTGTTGCTGCCTTTACGAGGTCGCGCTGTTGTTGTCGGAAAACCGCACACATGTGAATGCAGCTTTTGAGGCGAATAGTGTTTGTGAGTGTTTAGAAGTTGAAAAAGAATAACACTTCCATAGTGCCGAAATCTCTACAGGGTGGGCCAGAGAAAGTGTCCCTCGAACAATAGCATTTTATTGTTTCCCTATTGTTCGAGGGACACTTTCTCTGGCCCACCCTGTAGAAACTTATTTCTTCTTAAGATCGTCAGTTTCTTTCAAACACGTTGAGTTGGGTTTTTCATGCTTGGAAAGTGTCGCATTTTTCAACAGGTGGTGAAATTCCAACGTATAAGTCTTTGGAATTTCAACATGCGTAAAGTGGTATTATAGAACATTTTTTGGTATTCAACAGTGGATTTTGGACTGCTATCGAAATACCATCACCAAAGAGGTCGATCGTAAACTTCGCTTCAAATGACACGATCACCGCCAGTGATACGTGTATGAAAGGATTTGGCATTCGTAGTCACTGCCAGTTCTGCTTGGCAGTGACCGCGTCAGTTTTGAAGCATGAAGAGGTCAGAGAGCAGAAAGGGGTTATCTAAATGGAGTAGAAGCGGCAGATGATGAGACAGCCATGGTTCGGCGGTAAGCAGAAGCTGGTCCAATCCAGCCATCCCATTTGCATTCCTACTTATACCTATTGGCCATTTCAAAATATCAGACTCAAACTAACTGTCCCTTTCAAAATATGAAACCAGGTCAGCTACATCTGGATTACAAAAAAGGTTACAACAAGCATTCAGAATGAAGATGGGATGAACTTCTTTGGACTCAATGTTAAGATGATCATTCTCTCAAGACTTGCGATGCGTGATAGCTCTAACCTATTCGTCGAGAGAAGCCCGCAACATAAAAAAATTACTATCACCATGCATAGAATGAACGGGAAATAGGCATTTACGTGCAGGAAAATATAATGTCCAGCTAATAGTGTGATAAGGATCCAAGAGTGATGTAAATGTAAATGTATATTCAGAAAACCTGACTAATGAATATGAGAAACAGAGAAGAAGTAAATGTAGCAGTCTACATTACAACTATATTATAAGAACGATTTGTCTCGCCTTCGTTGACCTTATTTGCTTACAACATAGCAAGTTCACATTTTGGAGAAAAACCCAGTGAACAAGAAAACTAGATAGAAAGTAGAAACTCAATTTATAAGTAATACCGGCTACCGGTGATATGTATAGGATAGTACGGTAGCAAATTCATCAGCCAGATAGAAGAGATAATTGAATTCAAATTGCTCTAAATTTGATTACAATATGCATGAAAAGTGAGTAATCAGAATGAAAAATATTCTTTGAAGATTTCTGAAAAGTACGATATCATTTATACAGAAATGATTACAAGTTACATTCAAGAAAAATATTGGAAGACATGTAATTCGAAAAGCATTCTAGCTCCCAACGCTATTCTGAAGTGATCGAACGAATATACCAGTCTGAGTAGTGAGTGCAGTGCGTTTTTCTCATGCCATGGTGTCGTATTACATGTAGTTCCTGTAGATATTGCAGTATACAGCATAGCCATCAAATCTGGTAGTGAGTACAAATCTGGTGAGTAGTGAGTACATTAAAATAAGAACTGATGACTAATGGTGTGACGTACATGTATGCATGCATTGATATATTTGGAGGGCGTTTTGGTGCTGCTGATCTTCGGGGTGTACTGAAAAAGCCACTATCCCAACAGGTAGGCGTCAGGAATGAAAATTCTACGAGAATATTGTTCAGTTTTTCTGTTGAGTTTGTGAGGTGCATGCGTGCAGAATCTTTCAAAGGTGACAATCAAAAGGAGGCAGTCAGCAGTTAAAGCCAGACGGTTGGTTGACAGAACGAGCGGACGCCGTCAATAATAATAGGGAGGTTTCGCAAGCGCCCGGTTAGGCCCTACGACGACGTTTATCTATTGTGTGGGTATACCCAAACAGTAGATCAACGTCGTCGTACGGCCTAACCGGGCGCTTGCGAAACCTCCCTAATAAGGAACCGGATCAAGCGTTTAGCGTATGGGGACAGAACCGTCAAAATCTTCTCCTCCGCTTATAATGCCATAATTCCTGCATTTATTGCCGTCATAGTATCAAACGTACGGGGTAGAGTTTTCGCAAAGGCCCGTATGGCCTATGACAACGTTTAGCAAGTATTCATCGTTTGCTCGAGTAGACTTGGAAGGAATGGAAGGCATCCTCGCTGAACAGTAGGGAGGTTTAGAAATCAAACGATAAACGTAAACTTTACGACAACGTCGATTTTTCATAGTACATATTCGCCAGATTTTATATTGTATTTTCGGCACAAAAATAACGTTGTCGTTAAAGTTTACGTTTATCGTTTGATTTCTAAGCCTCCCTATTGTCGATGCCTAAACTGGGCCGTTGCGAAACTCGCTTTTGCTCACCAGCGGGCACGCAAGTAACGCTTCGCGTGGTGTTGGTAAACCCGAACTCGGTAAATCTCGGTAATTGTATCTCTGTTGATGAACGAACTAACTAGGGTATCATAGCAGTGCAGAAAGATCCTTCATTCTAAAATACAGCTTAACATGCAGGAATATTTGAAGCAAGATACGCGGTTGCGAATGTAATAGAAAAGGGGAATGATACATGAAATAGGTGATCTGGGATCGCTTGTGTCAGGTTCGCCGAAAATGGCTTCCTGGGCAGAAAACAACTTAAAGTGCTGAATGACCCCATTCGAATTGAAATATCAGACAGATAAGATAAGACAGATTGAAGACGACAGTAACAAAACGAATAAAGAGAAAAAACAGCAACTCGCACAGGTAAGTGGGTCTAAGCCCAATTTTCTCTGATTTCTCCAACGACATCCCACAGATGTGGGACTAAAAATAAATTTCGACCAAAATGCAACTGTACGATTTGCTAGTGTCATAAGCGACTGAAGCAACAGAGGATCGAAATGTACCGCAAATAACAATGCAAACAACCAAGACTACGTATGCTGAGAGACAAAGGAAAGGGATTCGAAGAAAGTGCACGAGTGTCAAAGAAAAGAACTAGAAGAAAAGACATGCTTTTTCTGAGCTATCATGAAAATATGAAAATCCATTTTTTTCAACAGATGTATGACATCGCATGATAAATCAGGCCTACCGGTAACTAGGCCCCTAAGGTTATCTATAGCTCTACTTCCACCGATCCCTAACCCACCAAAACCCAGGGTTTCTTGCGCGTACACCTATTTTTTGCCGTGTCTAATAGACCCCGTGTTCATTAGACCCGCCGAGCTCGCCGGGGCTAATTCAGACACGTGTGTCACCCGGGCTTTTAGATTGGTGTAAGCGCAATAAACTCGGCAATTACTGGTTATCAAACCCGGCGACAGATGGCGCGGTAAGTGTATGCGTATTGCGCATGCGCTATAAACCAAAACCCTGCGAAATTTGTGCCGCAAGCGCGACCTCTCTCGCCGTGTTTAATAACTAATGAAATGCGCTGAAAATAGGTGTAAGCGCGCTGCGGGTTTTTTTCAAGCCCGGGGAAGACCCGTGTCTAAAAAATCCCACAAATTTGGGATGGGTGGAATTAAGGCTTAATGTTACTTGCATACAGTTACATGTATGTTTACTAGCGGAGCTTGTAAATTTAGTCTTGCGGTAAAACTTTTTTTCCAGTGTGTTCATTGACATATGCGACATCGAGGGCAACCTGGGTTGCCAAAATAAGGACCAATACAGTATACTAGTAAGTCCCCTCTCCGTCTTCTCAAATTAGGTATCCTCGTTTACTGATATGTATATGTTATTTTTTGGGGGGGGGGACGATGGGTCCCCAAAAGTACTGCTGACAGGACTTGTAGTGTACATGTATTTCGCCATGATTATTCATTTTACGTTGACCCACCCTGATTTACAGTAATCATTCTCATCCAGATAATAATTCATCACTGAAAAAATCCGAACTTTTGATTGGGCGAAATCTGCAACAAAAGTGGGTGCCTCAACTTTCAGAATTCGTTCAAAATTTGAATATGACGTTTTTTTCTCGCTTTTTTGTTTGTTGTATAAGTTTTCCGATGAAACTCGCTACAACATGCACACCTAGAAGCACGCTTTGCTAAAATGAGATGTAGATGACAGTTCGTGCACAGAGAAACGATTACCTATTTGGGGTATTTCGGTAGCGGCGGGTGGCGTCACATCAGCCAACAAAAGTAGTAATAAAAAGAAGGCCACAAAAATATTCATCCCTGAAATATAAAGGCGAGAAGATGACTTTCGTTGCAAACATAATCTAGCAGTGGCTTTTAAAATTTGCCACTGAGGGGTGATTTTCAACCACATCCACCTGCATCAGAGTTGGTGACACCCGGGCACCCGTTCTGTGCACGTAGACCCTACTGCTGACGTTCCAGAGGTGACGAGGATAAACGGCTTTGACACAACAACACACTTGGTCAGGGCCGTTAAAAGATTGTTACCTATTAGCGGAATACGCATAGCAGCTGGTGGGCTGGAATCGGCCAACAGAAGGAGTAAAACAAAGAAGGCCACAAAAATATTCATACCTGCAAATATGAAAGTAACGTGATGGTATTAACTGATATGACAACGATCTGTCAGACTCCAACCGGCATCTGACCCAAACGTTCTGACCCTAAACTTCCTGCGCAGTTGTGAACCGCGCCCCCTTCGGTTTCCTCGCTCTCCAAACTGCTTCACTTCGTAGAAGTCGCCGCGTTTGGTCAACAGATGGCGTCAGGGCCTGGCGCGAGTTTTATAGCCTATCAACACGCTGCTTTCAGAACTCTTTGGCCCGTTGGCAACAGAATGTTCTTGTGCTACCATGGCTACTAGATCACATGATCCACTCAGCCAATGAAAAAGTGTCTCACACCAGCTTGGTTATGGGTTGCTCGGCGCTCTCATTGGTCGACTCTCTCAGCGCCATCTGTTGACCAAACGCGGCGAATTCTACGAAGTGAAGCAGTTGTCGAGAGCGAGGAAACCGAAGGGGACGAGGTACACAACTGCGTAGGGAGTTTATTCTGACCCCAAATCAACCTGATTTTTGGCCGAACCGTTTCGCTAACCCAAGAGTTTGACAAAACGTCTTTTGAACATTTGTAGTAAAGAGAACGAATGGGTCAGACTTTTGATCGATTTGGGGTCCGACAAATGGTTGGGTCAGATGGTCGATGGTGGACCAGAATATGGTCAGTGCGGGGGTCAGATTTTTGGTTGATTTGGGTCAGAAAAACGGTTCGGTCAAAAACCATGAGCAACGCGTCGGGAAAGCATTTAACCAATCAGGGAGGCGGTAACATGGACCGAAACACCTGCCGAAGAATCTGATTGGCGGAACGCCTGCAAGACGCGTCGCGTACGCGCCAGTCCGCTTTAATCGCAAGAACCAATACGGTGTGATTGGAATTCCTCACAGCACAAGCGATGGTTGCAAAAGGTTTGGCCTGTGGTTGGCATTCGCTATTGGACAATCAATCACGATTTTACAACAGCTTTATCCATCCAGGATTTGTTGAATTGAACAACATGATTCCATCCATGTATGGCGACATTTCACGTCACACCACATTCTACAATAGAGAGTTTAAGAAACCGTCCCGGCACGGTAACAGTGACGTTATCGTCATTTTCTTTATATTGCAAATGTACATGTAGGCCTACGTTTAGCAGGAATAGGGTTAGCGTTGTTATCTCAAAGGAGCCCGGTATTGCCACTTAAGGGCCTGTCACACTGAAACGTCCTGCCCCGTCCTAAAAAAATTGTAAAACGGGCTAGAACGTGGAACCCTTGGCCAAATAGTGCATCCATGTTCTGGAGCACCCTTCCCGTCTATGAAGTTCGTAAAAAGACTGTAAAAAGTTGCCGCTACGTCCACTCCGTTCGCACACGGTTTGGGCCCGTTCGACAAAATTTTCAAGAACGTACATGTACTGAGAACTAGCTCTGTGTGATTGGGGTATTAGAAAAGACGGTTTACAACGGTATTTCCCAGGGTGATACAGTCTTAAAGCGCTTCACATTATTATTTGTTTCAAAACCAAGCTAAGGCTACTTTAGGCAGTTCCGTCAGCTTCTTCTAGGTGGCTCTCACATTCAGATATCTCAGACGGGCGGGGTAAAGGGGGATGCGATGAAATATCTGTAATCTTGATGATATATTGAGTGATATGAGTCGTTTCTCTGACACGTGTCAAATGAATTGATTGAAACTACATTGAATTTGCGTTACAGGGAAAGAAAGATTATTGGTACTAGTTTTCATATCCCAACAAAACCTACCTTTACCGGAGAACCCATACTCCCAGTTACTGAGAATTACTGTATGAATGTCCAAGCTGACTGTTTAAAGCTGCACTGTATTGAATTTTACGGTACTTTCGAATTATTAGGAGAGTTCAGCTACAGACCTCATAACCTCGTGAAGGTCCCCAATGTTCTTGCCTGATATAGACAGAGTATATAGTGGGTTTTATACTACACATACGTCGGAGGGCGAAAGCACTTTCTGAATTCAATACAGTGTCGCTTTAAATAGATTATTGTTACATCCCTTCAAATGTCCCCATTCTACATGTATCCTTCAGAATCATGTCCCCATTCCATATCTACATCCAAAAACAGAGCTGGACTATTTATGAAACAGGGAACGCAGAAATACAGCAATGCAGTATCACCTCAGATAGACTATGCATGGACTTTTACATGTACCTTTTACGTGTACATGTACATTGTACACACAATAGCATAAAGTTCAAATAAAAATGTACAAGTAAACTAGGCGCCACCAACGGCCAGGCGCCACCAATGGCCAGGTCCCGTTGGTTCACCTGACCTTCTTCCCCACGTTTCTGAGGTGACAAGCATTTTTCAAGAGTGGTAGGCCAGAAAGGGCATCAGATGTAGTATCCACTTGAAAGATGAGTTATACATACCTAGGACCATTTTTGCAGGCGATTCCGGCGGCAGCCAAAAGAGCACCAAAGTTAGTGAGGATAAAAGTACACAAGGTAATATCAAAATGTAGTTGTAGAAAGCTGGCTGCCGCTTCATACTGACAGTGAAAGTTAAGTCTGGATATGGTTCGTCGCAACAGGGATATTTCTTGACATTCTTTTTGGCCGGTGCGCCTATGACTGTCCATTCGTTACTTGTCACATAATCACTTAGGTCCACTTTAGCTTTTCCGTCGAAAAAATCGATGTCTAATTTGAAGCCGTCGTAAGTCCATGACCCGAATTTTAATTGGCATGTTTGTTTGTCGAACGGGAAGTGTTTTATGTCTATACTGCACGAACTTTTGTAAATAGCAGGGGGAATCCACATCACACCTCCACTGGCCTGGACAACGGCCATCACGCTTCGTTTTTCCTCCAATCTGGTGTCGGCACTGAAAAATAGAGGTGCATAGTTGACTTCGACGCTTTTTACATACAACCGAAAAAACACCCACGAAAGAGTTATGTACGACGGATCCGCCGAAAATGAACGAATTCCCCCGTATTATCGATCACCGCGACAGGCAATGTCTCATTATTCATGCCATACGGGGTAATGGTGGCTTCACTGCACCCTGAACCATATCATCCTTCGATTTCTACCTACCGTGATCGACCCTGGAATCGGAATTTTTTCCCTTTGCGGAGAATAGAATGTTAGCAAGAATAATAAGCGGAAAATCATCACAATTATATAAAGTACNATGACCCGAATTTTAATTGGCATGTTTGTTTGTCGAACGGGAAGTGTTTTATGTCTATACTGCACGAACTTTTGTAAATAGCAGGGGGAATCCACATGACACCTCCACTGGCCTGGACAACGGCCATCACGCTTCGTTTTTCCTCCAATCTGGTGTCGGCACTGAAAAATAGAGGTGCATAGTTGACTTCGACGCTTTTTACATACAACGAAAAAACACCCACGAAAGAGTTATGTACGACGGATCCGCCGAAAATGAACGAATTCCCCCGTATTATCGATCACCGCGACAGGCAATGTCTCATTATTCATGCCATAAGGGGTAATGGTGGCTTCACTGCACCCTGAACCATATCACCCTTCGATTTCTACCTACCGTGATCGACCCTGGAATCGGAATTTTTTCCCTTTGCGGAGAATAGAATGTTAGCAAGAATAATAAGCGGAAAATCATCACAATTATATAAAGTACCAAACAATCCCAAATCAAATACGCCCAAGTGCTTTTGCGATAATGACATCGATGACTTCGATTCGGATTATTATGTGACCAGTCACAGCAAAACCCGTCTTTAAGCGGGGAATCCACGTGTGATTTTCAACCTGATTTTGCTTTGCGACTTGCTTTGCAACTGGGCACGCGATCGCCGGTAGTGGACCAGATAGACGTGATTTCCACCAATGGCGAAGACGTGATCAATTTTCAGGTCGGCGACCGGTATCAGTTCCTTGCGGTCGCAGGTACATGTAGCAGGTTGCAAAGCAAGCCACAAAGCAGAAAATCAGCAGTGGATTCCTAGCTGGATATGAACCAGGATGAACCAACTCCAGGAGAAAAAGGAAGAAATGTAATCACTCAGATTTTACAAAAGACAGACAATAAGCCTAGGCCTACCGAAATTGACAAAACG
Source organism: Notospermus geniculatus (assembly GCA_002633025.1). Lineage (NCBI taxonomy): Eukaryota > Metazoa > Nemertea > Pilidiophora > Heteronemertea > Lineidae > Notospermus > Notospermus geniculatus. Next base: position 339,125 of record NMRB01000123.1, on the reverse strand, counting down.
TTGGTCTCAACCTGCCAACTTCAGAGCGACTTTACTGGTTTTGCGGTTACGGGTCACATAATTTTGATAGGGGTAGGCACATGGACAATCATTCTCACATTTTTTTGCTTCTATCATTTCCATAGCTAATGAATAAAACGTCAGATCTATTTTTTGCAAGTTTGGAACTTTCATGACCGATTTCTTTATTTTGCTTCATTGGGCCCAATGGTTCCCCATTAGACACAGGTGATGTGCATAGGGGTTCATTTAACTGCCCTGTTTTCGTTTTATATTTTCAGGCACACATGTAACAGGCATTGCAATTGCACCATTACTTTAAATGATTGCCGCGTCTTCCAGCCATGCTCCTGCAGTCTATCATACTTTGATGATACACTGGGGAAGTAGAATTACTTTCGGAACGGATCGTCTCCTAATGAGGACACTAACATTCATTGGTGACAAACGAAAATTTGAATGACGTCGAGGAGATGGTCGAATAATAGACGACAAAGTTTTACACATCCATGACCGCCCATAGTGCCGATGCTGAACGTTGTATAACCCTGATTCGAACGCATGCTGTGTCCGTAACTTCGCCATCATGCTATCGGTGTTTATACAGAGGACAGAAATAAGACACGCCGTGATTAAGCCGTGAAGGAGGAGATTATGTAGCTTCCTCAAAACAATCCCCTTCCTCCAAAGTGTCCACTGTGTCCGGAGACGTCTCCATGAGCAGGTGGAAGGTTTTAATTTTCCGTACCGGGTAATGTCTGCTGTTTTACGATAAAGCCTAAATGACGTCTCGCTGAGGTATAATTTTGAATCTCTCGTTTTACGCGCAAATAGACATAAAATGGTTCTAACGGCGGCTTTAATGGCGACGTAAGTTTCTCCATTTGAACTAAAATAATGTTCAAGAAAATATGTCAAATAGATACATTAAGAGTTCCAATATTCGATACAGACTTTTGGGAAGAATCAAGAGTTATTGCCAACAGCTGCTGATACCTGACGATTATTAGGAGATAATGTTCCGTCACCTGCAAGAATTCCGGCGAGAATCTATGGTCCGGAAATAGAAATGATATATACATAACAGAAGTCGCGGCTCTCATTTAAACTAATAGACCTACTGTTATTGTTTGCTCGTTTTTGTTTCAGATACGCCTTCTGTTTGTGGATGCTTTACATGTGTCATTTAAATTGTCGATGTAAGGGGCCGTCTCAAAATTGTTTTGATGCTAAAAAAGACGAAGTGACTTCGTCGGGGGGGGGGGGTCTCGATTTGGGAAGCCCACTTCATCTTTTTTTGAAAAATTTGGCATCACTCTTTTTTACAGGAGAATGACTTTTTTATATGCAGTCTTCAGAAAGGAACAAGTTTCTGGCTACATGGGCCTACTATGGACTGTATGAGTCAGAGCTATAAACTTAGCTTCCCACATGGATGAAGCCAATGTCAAGTGCCCACTTCATCTTTTCAAGGGGGGGGGGGTCAGGGAAAAGATGAAGTCATTTCGTCTTTTTTGGCATCAATGTAATTTCGAGACGGCCCCTAACGCTTTACGGTATGACCGTTATGACAGATTGTTGTGTACAGTACATATGTGCATGTTGGGTTCGTCATTCATGCGGTTCAGCCGACTTTAAAAAACACCGCTACCGCATTGAGATTTGCCGTCAAGGTGCGCCTAGCCTAAACGTGTATAGATAAAACGTGCTGTGGGAGACAAACGGCTGTCCGCAGTTCTCATCACAACGGTTTGGAGGTCACAATCAGGAGTAGAAAGGTGTGTTTCAAAAAGTGTTCCGTCCCACACCAGAAAATTTTCACCATTCTTTTGTCTACTGGTGAAAGGCTGTTTCTTGAAACTCTACAATATTCATGTCAGATCTAGGTATCATGGAGCCCTATATTATGGCACTGTAAACTAATTGATCTATAAACGCTTAAAGGTCTGACAGTAGAAAGTAGTTTTGGTGTCGGACGGAACGATATATTTTGCTGGTAAGCTCAATATTTTTTGATACCCTCCTTCAAATGAGTGTACACTGTACATCCCAGATGGAGAAACTAATAGTTAAAGGTCTATATTATCAAATACTACATTTGATTTTTGGAAAATAAATGGCACAAATCTTTGTGATCATTTCAAACTTAAATTTTGCCGCATTTTCTTGGGTGACCAATTTTGAAACACACCCAGAATCACTAAAGCACTTACTAATTGTATAATACGATATCTGGAGTCCAAATTTTTTTAATAGGGACTCTGACATGGTCGACACCGCCGTAACTTTTTGGATCCCATTGTAACAAAATGTCTTGCCAAGCCTGCAAAGAGAGAAAATCCGTCATTTACTTACTAATTGTATAATACGATATCTGGAGTCCAAATTTCGTCTATAGGGACTCTGACATGGTCGACACCTCCGTATCTCTTTGGATCCCATTGTAACAAAATGTCTTGCCAAGCCTGCAAAGAGAGAAAATACCGTTATTTAGTATGGATGGCGTCTATGTATGTTTCAGCGCTGGTGACCTCCGTGATACCTCCGTTGACTGTCAGTACCATTGTAAGAAAAAAAATTACTGTTCATTCCACTTCCGAATGGCGCGAGGTTTATGGCCGATATCTCCGCAACGGCTGGGTCAAATTTGACATACTACCATACATCAATCGATTTGTCTTTTTGGCCGCTACAGCCATCATCACTGTCATATTCCCTATAAACGTGACAGAAAAAAGTTCTTTCACAAATCACGGTTTGTGTTTACGGCCGAAATGGCGGCCATTTTGAAATGACGCAATGCATCGCGCACGTGTAAACTGATTGAACAGCATGGCGAAATGAAATGTGTTTTGAGAAAGGGATCAGTTATGCGGGCCTTACGCGAAAAATAAAGATAGCAGAAAGATACCGACAAGAAAGACAAGTCAGTTGATGTACATGTATGGTATGTACATGTACATGTATGTCGAATTTGACCCAGCCGTTGCGGAGATACACCGGCTGAAAACCTCGCGCCAATCGGATGTGGAATGAAGTGTGTGTAGTGACGTCACAGCACAATTTTCGTGGTTGAAAAAATGTGCGAAATGACAAGGTAAATCAAAAGTATTATAAGACGAAGGATTTCCGTTGGGCAAAGCAAGAGACACTTGCGGCAGGCGCGGATACTAAGGGGGGGGGGGCACACCCAGCGCACGCCCCTCCTTTATCGGCCAACAAATCTGTAAAATCGACCGTGAAATTATGAAGTTTGGGGCAAATCCTTGAAATTCACCGCAGATTTCAATGTTTCGAGCACAGTGCGCCCCTCTTTGCCGAAATCGTGGATCCGCCCCTGTGCGGTTTGATACTATGTATGTCAGCATCGCTTCAAGGTGACTAAATAACCAGCTACGAAGCGGGTAGCTTTACGTCTTTCCCGGTCTAATATTCAACACTGGCTCCACATCGTTCCACTTGGTGCAAAAATCATGAGAGTTATGTACATGTATTGCATGTAATATACGTGTAGACTAGAATATTTGTTATTTCGTTGCTATCGAGGAAGTCACTGTTGAGTTACTCTATCGTTATCAACACGCAATGCTTGGACAGTGAAAAGAAATCCCCACCCAAAAGCTACACTATCATGTTGCAGCGTCCTTGTTTGTGGGTGTTGGAGTTGTACGGTTCATGGAACACCTTCATAACGAATGACTAGGCAATCACACCGGTTGTATACCATAATGATGAGGTAACCGAATTACTGATTATATGTCAGGTATTTGTATTTGTAGTTGAAATTTCCGTCAGGGCCGAAGCCCTGGTAAGTACGGAGGAGGCCATCTCAAGCTACTCATGTTCCTCACTTGGATGGGGTATTTTACTTGCCCTTGCAAAGAAACAATGTACAAGGCACCACGGCTTGTCCCATGCGACGGACGTGAAGAACCGGGAATGAAATCCCATGTGGGCTGGGCTGGAACCCGGGACCTGCCGCTTGCGGAGCGGACGTGAAAACACCTCGGCTATCAGGGCTCCTCGAATTGCCTATGTCAAGGTGCAACCAAAACTATTAATAGACAAATGTGCTGTCAATCCCATCGGAACCCAAAATAATGTCCTCACCAAATGCCATTTCTTGACCTTTAAAGGAGCTGGACGTCCAAGTTGTAAACACTCACTCACTGGTTCTCTATCCACGCGACGCCTGCGGTGCTGCCACCTATTTTGTCGGTGATCTGTACTGACGTGAATATCGTGAGTGAGTTGCATTGGACCGGGCACCAGTCTAACGATCACGGGGTGCTACTGGTGCTGCCACCTTCACGAAGGAATAAAACTAGTTTGCCGACCACTGTTTGTAAACAAACTGGTTTGTTTACAACTTGGACGTCAAACTCCTTTAAAGATAATGTATCACGGGTATTTTCGCGGGCCACGAAAATCATTGTTTATTTACATTTTGTTTGTTTGCTTCCGGTATTTCTTTGTCTTATGAGTGATTTATTGGTGGCATGCCCCTCTAGAAATTCTTTTGATACCGAAAGTATTCAATTTAGTGGGTTGGCATGTCCCAAAAGTGCAAAATAACATAATGTAAACATCCATGTTTACAAACATTGAATGTAAACAATGAAGTCGTGATATATTACCTTTAAGACGGTAATGAAATGTTTGCATGAAGCTACCAGTTAGTCATTGTCTCACACGAGGACGATGTTGTACCGAAAACTCATTGACGCTAGACAAATGGCTGTACTTGTAGGGAGAACACGATTGGGCGCTCCAAGATGACGACTGTCATATCATTGGCCCCTTGTATCTCTGGATAATGTGCCTCATTTTACACTTCGCCACCGGCATTTTCTTGTCGACTGAAGTATACCATCTCAGACGATGTAGCTATCGGCTTTCGGCATAAGAAGGATACGCAGAGAGTTTCGGCCAGAAAACATTCTCTTTCTGGTGATTGTTGCTGGCGACAGGCGAGGAGACGTTTTTACTCTCGTTTCGTGCGGATTTCAACAAACATAGCTGTCTCAGGTGTAATGGAAGCTTACCGCCTTTATTGTAAAGGGATTGTCCGTCGATATCATGTCAGCTGGTGATAGAGTAAGGCTCTTACACGGCCGAAAACTACTGGCTTTAGCGGAAGCCATTCCGATCATTTACACCTGAACCCAACGAATCCGAAAGATTATACATCGTCAACAACTGTTAACTGAATGGTCACTGATGTGTAACAGTTTATAATCATGTTTACATGTACATGTAGTTAGCGCGAAAATACCAGTATTTGCTCACAGAATTCCTCTTTGTGACACCATTGGGCATAGATGGATTCTCAACATCCGCCCAACAAGTAACCCGTACTCTCATCAAACGCGCGTTAACGCAAGAACAACGACTTGATATGTCCAATCCATAAAGCAGATGCCGAAATGCCCCGAGAGTGCTTATTCAAATCCCAATAGCAAACATCAGAACTGTAGCCTAGTCTTTGAGAGATATTGACCAAGCGCTTGTCATCTCATTCAGCCCGAGGAGTACTAGACCAAAGAGGATTCCGCCTTGGAGGGGATTCCGACGCTGAAGAGGGCTATGGGTCTTAGAAGTATACATGAGAAGGAATCTGTCTGTTGTAAAGTATGATTCACCCTAACTTCAACATGGGCAAAGTGCCAGGCCTGTATAACAGACACCACAAGTGAAGACAATGATTAAACCACAAACCACATTATTTACCACTTGACTGAGCACAACCTTGGATTTGCTATAGGCTAATGGAAAGTAAACCAAGTTACCCTAACATCAGAGAGCTTTCGCAGCCGCCCGGTTAGGCCCGACGACGACGTTTATCTATTGTGTGAGTCTACCCGAACAATAGATAAACGTCGTCGTTGGGCCTAACCGGACGGTTGCGAAAGCTCTCTATTATTGTTACTGCGACGTGGATTATTTACCACTGACCTGTGCACATTTCCAAGCTTGGCACTTTGCCCATGTTGAAGTTATGGTGAATCATACTTTACCCACGATCTCTTACTTTCGTTAAGGCCAATGTGTAGTGAACAGAGAGAAGTAGTTTTACAGCGTCTGTACGGCAGTCACAGGTCTGACGACATACCTTTTGTTGACCACAACGTTTTATGCCAGGTACTTATATATTCTTGCTTGTCCAGGTACTTATATATTCTTGCTTGTATGTACATGTAAGAATTGGGTACTTTTTATTATTAGATGTCACATTTGTGACGAAAAACGCAAGATTAATTTGAGTGGCAATTCCCTTAAATGAGTCGCAGCCCGGTAATCGATAGACACGGTTATTGAGACAAACGGGAAATCCTAGCCACTCTCCACCACACAAAACCGTCGCGCCATGGACATCTCTATTGGCATCATCAACGACAAGTATAAAATCCGTGATCATTAGTCCATTTGTTACGATAAAGCCAGTGTGAGAGCTCATCAGTGCTGTCTGATCGTTGAAGGCACGCGAACGCCTCTGGAGAGATGCAATCAGTGATGGACCGGCACATGCTCTCCCCATAAGCATCGTCAAGTTTCTCGGGCGGTTGATATTATTATTCATTCTGATGGTTGTATTTAGGGCTTCCATGCAACAAAGCTAGAAATTATTTCACCTCAATGAAGGTTTTCCAACTACTCAACGGGGAGTTTTTGTGTGTCGTCACGGCTGCTGATTGGTGATCAACAGCAAAGGTCCTTAAGCATTCGCATATTATCCAGGTTGATAGATGGGCCCTCCGATTGAATTTTGAAACAGACTGACAATTTTTAAAGCAAGGCATCATCTCGTATGATTACATTATCCCCAAAACCAACACGCCGCTCGTTGTAGAAAACATATTACTGTTGATGATTGACGAGGCCAAAGGCTAGTTAAAAAGTTTGGTCCATGATAACTCATGTCAGGACTCAGCTGCGCACTGTCCCGTAGAAAGCATGTTACCTAATGTAGACTATGGCGTATACCGAGGCTAATAACGGTAGTAATGAAACGTTGAAACATTGAAACGTTTCAAAAGAAACGGGCCAAATGAAACGACCCAAAATGTTAAAAAAAATACGAAAAATATAACAAAATAATACGAAAAATCTATATTATTTTACATTATATGAATTAAATAGAGGAACGTAGATTATCCGATGCCTTCATGATTTTTATCATCATTTTAGCTTTTTCTATTCACAACTCGCATGCATATTGTCTCACAAACTTTCCCCGATATCAAAAACGATATATTTTGAAGACAACTTGATGCCTCACAGAAAATAACCATGGCGAGTGACATATACATTGTAGAGAAAGTATATGATAAAAGGTAATTAAATAATCGCATAGAGAATTTCTGAAGCGACGACTTCCATATTTGGGATCGGAGACCTTGAATAATTGGGAAGCATGGTGTCTGTGTTTTGAACGGGTGACGTGTGTTTTGAGAGATTTTGAGATGAACAAATAACATAAAACATAATATTATGCTATTATGCCATGAAAGTGCCAAAAATGAACTGGAAATAACAAAATTAACCCGTTTCTGCCAGGCAACTTCAGATTTAGCATGTTTTCCCGTTTCATTTGGCCCGTTTCTTTTGAAACGTTTCAATGTTTACATACTATACCGAGGCTAACAAGCCAACTGAGCGCGCAAGCCTCCTTGGTGCTTTCTGTTTGAAGCCTAATAACTCATTTGAGGCGGGTTATCACCGGTCTTCCCGGGTTCTAGAAATCCAGGGAGAAATTGAACGCCTTATCAATTTGTAAATGAGAGCATTTTATTTGCATTTATCGCCTATCTAGCCGGGATAATCGCTATGTTCACCATTCGGCGAATGAAACCATGCATGAAATAAATTAATGATTTTTAGTTGCTCCAAACCAGAATCTCTCAGGCGTCATTAGGTGGAGAAAAACAGATACCCAGGCGGCATAAAACACCAAAATGGACAATTAAGTTGGGAGAGTTTAATTGAAAATCATTACTCGGATCACCAAGGATATTAACTGGAACCATGTAATTTTTCAAGTGACTTTTGTGATGGCCTGCACATGTGAACAGTGGTATGGGCAGTTATTTGCCTGGTCCTCGTGTGATAATGAACCCGCTGAGGGTTGAAGTTGCTTACACCATATGGTACCCACGTCTACATGTCGAAGATTCACACTGCTGATTTTGCCAGGGCCTGCGGTCACTTCACCTTCGGACTACGCTAAAGCTAGGAATCCACTGCAGATTTTCTGTGTTGCGACTTGCTTTGCAACCTGCTACCTGCGATTGAATACGATCGCAAGGGACTGATACACCGGTCGCCGACCGATTGCCGACTGAAATTTAGCACATCTTCGCCATTGGTGGAAATCACGTCTGGCGAGTCCACTACGGCGATCGAGTGCCCAGTTGCAACGCAACCCAGAAAGCAAGTCGCAACGCAAAATCAGCTTGAAAATCAACGGTGGATTCCTAGCTTAAGACAGAGTGAAGTCCGAAGGCGTAGCGAACCCTTTATGGTTCAAGATCTCACAACCTTGGGTTATCAACATCTATAAATCAGTTGACGCTAAGATGCAATGTATCCTTATCTGCAAGGGCTACGTAATTTAAAGGAGCCCGGTATTGGCATTTTTTTCGACAGCCGGCGCCATCATCGCCGTGCATGCCACTCTCCAACACCAGGGAGAAACTGCGTTGTCGGCGAATGGACCCGGATGTACACACACTCTTAGCCAAAAAAGTTCTTTAGGGGTTCTTTGTGCCTCACCCCAGGGAACCCCAGGGTTCTATATAGAACCTTCTGTAAAGAACCCGAAAGGGTTCCATATAGAACATTTCGGTCGGTAAAGAACCCATAAAGGTTCCAGTTAGAACCCTTTTCTGAGGAAAAGGTTCTATCTGGAACCTCTAGGGGTTCTTAAACAACCCGAGGGTTCTTAAATCAGAGGGTTCTCCTGGTGTGGCAGCAAAGAACCTTTTCGGCTAAGAGTGCATGTACGTGCACATTTTAATGGTTTTTTTGTGGTTCGCATTGCTGTCGCTAGGTGGCTCCCTCTACGTCGACAGTCAAAATACCGCTAAGAGATCGCACAACGTGCTCTTTAAAGGGTAAAATATTAAAGAAAAAATTTAGATCACATACTCGATTCGACCTTGGGAAACTTTCCGTGGACCAAGCGTCTTCTAAGAAAATTCTCCCTTTGCTTCTACAATGCCCCAAACCAATCGACATGACAATTCCCATCATGAGAAGCTACTTGGTTATTACTTTCTTCCACAAATTAGACAATCATCATGAAGGAACCATAAAAATCAGATACCCATAAGATACGAATTCGTCTCGAAATCAATTTTTACCCCGCCACTTGCCCTTTCCCGTTTCGATAATGCAAGATGTTCTTACAATGTAGGACCCGACATTTGAGTTAATGTAATTGGACCCATGGGGCGCAGGGATCTGATTGTCATCAGGCCAGCATCAGGGAATGTCATCGATCTTGACCAGGGTTAGACAAAACCGATTACCAAGTACTTGGTATCTTGTAACATTTCTTATGGCATACTTCTCAAGGATAACTTGAAGTTATGAGGCGACTTTAGACATGATCCGAGCGGCTTTCCCCTGTCGTAACGCAAAATGAACCAAAAGGCATTTATCAACATTCTTTTGGATCGAGGATTACGGAAGTGATATAAATTTAATTACCCCTTAAGCAGGAAATCTCCGCCAGACTATCTCCATGTCTGCGAGCTTAAATGTTCTAACTTTAATCATTATTAATGGACTTATCAATCACAATGACAATAATATTTTATGCAGTTTACCTTTAACCAATTTACCTTTTACCTTTACCAGTTTACCTTTACCTTCAGCACTGTTGAATATGAAATGTAGATGTAATTTTGCATTGCAAGCAATGAGCAATTAGCGGTAAAAACCACCACGTCATAACACAGACTGGACGATCACAAAATGTTGTTGTTAAAGGAGCATGGTGTGCGATCTCTCAGCGGTGTTTTGACTGCCGATGTAAAGAGAGCCATCTAGCGGCAGCAATACGAACTACAAAAAAAAACCATTGCAAAAACCATTACAAGATGTAGACAATGGCTGATATTCATAAAAGGTAGCAAATGCTTTTACTTCAAGTTTTGTAGTACATTTACATTGGACATTGCTGTGCAAATCTTAAGAAAAAGCATTTGCTAGCTTTTATGAATACTAGCCAATGTAGTTAGTCGCTGGGGCTGGAGAATGGCGTGCACTGCGATGGTAGCGCCGGCTGTCGAGAAAAAGTGGCAGTACGGGGCTCAAGGGTTCGTCAAAATGAGGAATCGTGGATTTGTCATTTCGACGAATTAGATACTCAGTTTGGTGATAAACTGAAAACGAATCCTGGGTTCATCATTTTGACGGCGAAGCTGAGTTTTTCAATCGCAACTTATGAGTTATCATATTCACGAGGCTGTGAGATCTCTACCTTCACTTTCCTGATACTTCGGAAAACCCGTAATTCAATGGAGAGGCGCTTTAAAGCCCGACTGTAATCATTACATGTAGGTGACTCTTTATCCCTCCCCACCTTGATAAGACTGGTCCCCTGTCCAACCTATATATAGCCAGTGATAACACCGAGGCTGGACTGATACTATGTCGAAACAAAAATGGCCGCCATACCTTCATCACTTGAGAAGTTCAACGTGCTGTAAAGCGTGACTAACCCTTCATCAGGTAAGGTAACATGCTTCAACTCATTCTTCTATGTGCAGCAACACTCTCAATGCCTAATTGGTAACTTAGATCATTCAAATAGATAGATTTGAAAAGTCTTGTCGAGCATGCATATACCACGTTGCCTAAAGGTCAAAGGTTACGTCGGCCGTCGCAAGATACAAAAGCTAACGCATACTGTTGGGCTAAGCCAAAGTTGCCTCATGCCTCATGCTGTCCCGCCCGCGAAATTTTTTTTCCCACTCTGGTTCCGGGCTCAGATATAACTCATTTGCTTATGACCAATCATTTCTCGTGTCGCAGCTGCATAATTTATGAACACGTGGAATTGTTGTTGACGTATACATTTGTAATGCATGTGGAAGCTTTTTGGCGCGATTTCGCCTACCTTCATATTGTATGTCTCAAAATACATGCCTATGTACGCTCGTAATGTTTGCCTCCAGGTAATGTGTGAAAAATATCAACTTTCCTTGTTCTATCTCGCTCAGTTTCCATTTAAATGATTTGTTGGAATTTTTATCAAAACATCGATGAACATCATCAAGCCACATGACAATGCTGGGATGAAAGTAGTTGTTGACTGATATAAGACACGAAATGGGGAAAAAGACGGATCCACAAACTAACACTTCGCATATGCGCGTTTTCTTTGCATAAATTTGTAATTTTATGGATAGTTTTATAAATGGTCACCACGGAAAGTGGTGAAAAACACCCTGAATGTCATCTGACTGCTGCTTTCAAAGTCACTAAGCCATTTCTTCGCTTCATCCTCGGAATACAACTCCAAATTTAATTTGGCAAAAAAAGATTTAGTGTAAGCCTTCTCAAAAAATGACGCAAATCCACTTATATAGGCATAGCTTGGCATGGTCGATTATGGTTACATTTTTGGGGGCTATTGCGTCGGGCATAGACCTAGGACATGAGTGCGCTGATTGGTCATATGCTAATAAGCTATACCTGAGCCCGGAACCAGAGTGGGAAAAAAAATTTCGCGTCCCGCCCGCCCATCGTTCACTGACTTAGCCAAATCTCTCGGGAGCTGGGGTGAGATGACAAGTCGATAAGTGGAAGTTCCACATATGATTGAGCTATTATGGTATTGCCGATATGCCAGTGACACTGATTAAACAGTTTTCAAGTTTTATGGGATCGTGGTGTGACGATGCCGCGTTGGTAGCACGGTGAGGTTTGGCTTAACATATCAAAGATTCCCAGCAACAAAGGAATCGCAGCGCCAAAGAGGACCAAGTTCTGCCTGGTCTATTACTCAATCCGATAGGACCAGTCAGCCGCGCTTGTCGCCAAAAGACGGCAGCAAAGTAGCGGACCAGTGACAATATAAAATTCTCCTGATTGGTGCTTAATCAACCATAATCGGTTTGCTCGGCATTGGGTCATTAGTACATGCTTTTACTTGCATTGTGCAATACAAATGCACTAGGCAATGCTGTACAAATCTGAAGTAAAAGCATTTGCTAGTCTTTATTCATATGACCCATTGAATTTGACCGTAGTGACTCCTTTTGGTCAACTGCATGACTGGCAGCTCCTATAGACATCCTGCGAGAGTCGGCCATGACAGGTCAGACGGGGTAAACAAACCTGGGCCTAGTGCTTTGTACAGACCGGAAGCACAGGAGCCAACTGTACAAATGCACTAGGCCAAGGTTTGTTTACCCCTTCTGAGCTGTCATGGCCGACTTTCGCAGAATGTCTATTGTGCTGATCGGACGAAAATGCTATTACATGTATTCGCTCTATCGTACAGTTGTAATGAAATCTAATGTTCCCGATACCAGATGTCCGCTTCTTTTGTACAGGGGACATCTCGTGACAGCAGTTCCTGTCTGTTAGTGTCCCGCCTATTGTAGCTGCCGCTTATTCCGTCAGAATCTTTTGTTGGGGGACATCTCATATCGGGGTACATGACATTCTACTACACCGTCACCATTGGTCGAGCGAAACGAGGCCGACCATGTTTTTGAGACGTAGCCCAAAAGACACTGACAGACAATGGTGATTGTGCTTGCGTAAACAGAGACATCATCACTTCTCCATCACAGCAAACGTTTTTCTCAAAGTCAAAGTATACCCAAAGCATTATCAATGTCGCTTGTGACATTTGCTCGCCTGCTTGGATCGACTTCTTTTTACGTCGACATGTTGTAGGAAACAAAATGTAATAAGTGCATCCATCATGATTTGGCACAAATATTGGTAACTGTTGATGCAGGTAGTAGCTTCTTCGCGTAGTTTGTTAAAGGGACTCCACTCATTGTAAACGTTTGAATTTTTATCAATTCATAGAGACTAATGCCATGGATTGTGATGTCACTAGTGTCAATAGGCTGACGAATATTGGTAACTGTGACTGCCCAGTCCTATTGGTTGTTCCTTCATGAATATGCATTGAGCACATGTGATCACATGTGCTGTGCAATGGTCCCCTTTGGATTCAATTAAAATACTTAAAATGATGAGTTTGCTGATTTTAAAAAAATCTGACATGTTGCAGATATAAATGAATTTGAATGTATAAACGATATTTCAAAAATTCCAAATTTTACACAATGAGTGGAGTCTCCCTTTAATTGCAAGCTGGAGCAAATCCCTGTCTCCTGCACCAAGGGAAGACAGCTGCTGTCGACGTAAACGACGTGCAGCCCCGTATCGGTATCCAGTGATTTCTTGTTCGAAAAACGATTGAGAGGCGTTGAGAGATGACGAAGAACATCGATTCGGTGCTCGATATGATGAAGAGGATGATCACAGTTTTATATGATAAGTGACAGCTAGACAATTGCTGATGACAGCTTGGTATGCTGCTGATGCGACGGAAGGGTAAGAAAGGAGCGGATTGAGATGGATGTGATTGGATGGGTCGTGGTGTTAACAGGAAATAAGTACCCTTTTTCTTAGGAACGAACAGCAAAATATGCAATATACAAAATGATGTAAATACAGCTGGTACGTGACAAGTCATTTAATCCTTTAGCCAAGCTCTCCAAGTTTTAAACTGATTAAATACCTTTCATCCAATATTACCGACATGTACCTTCTTGGATTGTCAAAAGAGATTAACTGAAACACTCGGCTTCTGAGTACTTTATATGAATTTTTGATTGGGTTCGCTGTCACGTTTTGATAATCTAAACGACGTGACGATGGCATTAGCCTTAAGATGGGTATTGACATTTTTGACAATATGCTAATACCATCTGCAAAGTCATCGTAAATGCGACGGCGAGCGAACGATAATGCACCAGTCAATGACATGTCTGGACCCCCCCCCCCCGTTCAGGGGTCACCACTAAATTAGTTTCGAAAAAGTGTCGAGTTCTGAGCGCCTAATTTTTTCTCACCGTCGTTTTTATGTCGACCCAAATAATAGGAATGTCGAATTCCTTGGGATTGCTTCATAATTACTAATAGTTAAAAATAACATAGAAAAGGTAAAAAGTGGAAAAAGCTGGTGAATACCTGTCGATTTCATTTGAAGTCCTGGGTGAATTTGTGTCGAATTCTGACCGTAGACAAAATTTTTAGGTGTCGAATAAGCGTCGAA
>NMRB01000123.1:303000-314051 GCA_002633025.1 Notospermus geniculatus | reverse complement strand
GTTTGAAGCCTAATAACTCATTTGAGGCGGGTTATCACCGGTCTTCCCGGGTTCTAGAAATCCAGGGAGAAATCGAACGCCTTATCAATTTGTAAATGAGAGCATTTTATTTGCATTTATCGCCTATCTAGCCGGGATAATCGCTATGTTCACCATTCGGCGAATGAAACCATGCATGAAATAAATTAATGATTTTTAGTTGCTCCAAACCAGAATCTCTCAGGCGTCATTAGGTGGAGAAAAACAGATACCCAGGCGGCATAAAACACCAAAATGGACAATTAAGTTGGGAGAGTTTAATTGAAAATCATTACTCGGATCACCAAGGATATTAACTGGAACCATGTAATTTTTCAAGTGACTTTTGTGATGGCCTGCACATGTGAACAGTGGTATGGACAGTTATTTGCCTGGTCCTCGTGTGGTAATGAACCCGCTGAGGGTTGAAGTTGCTTTCACCATATGGTACCCACTCCTACATGTCGAAGATTCACTCCTGATACTGTCAGGGCCTGCGGTCACTTCACCTTCGAACTACGCTAAAGCTAGGAATCCACTGCTGATTTTCTGCGTTGCGACTTGCTTTGCAACCTGCTACCTGCGATTGAATACATGTACGATCGCAAGGAACTGATACACCGGTCGCCGACCGATTGCCGACTGAAATTTAGCACATCTTCGCCATTGGTGGAAATCACGTCTGGCGAGTCCACTACGGCGATCGAGTGCCCAGTTGCAAAGCATGTCGCAAAGCAAAATCAGCTTGAAAATCAACGGTCGATTCCTAGCTTAAGATAGAGTGAAGTCCGAAGGCGTAGCGAACCCTTTATGGTTCAAGATCTCACAACCTTGGGTTATCAACATCTATAAATCAGTTGACGCTAAAGATGCAATGTATCCCTACCTGCAAGGGCTACGAAACTTAAAGAAGTCCGGTATTGGCATTTTTTTCGACAGCCGGCGCCATCATCGCCGTGCATGCCACTCTCCGACACCAGGGAGAAACTACGTTGTCGGCGAATGGACCCGGTGTAACGTTTTTTAGTGAGGCCCGTGTGCCAGTGTGACACTTCAATAGATTGAGGGAATAAGCCGCGACTTGAAAATGAGCGACACACAGAGAAGCAGCGAGTCCGTTTCCCAGTGTGTTCCAAACAATGGAAGTCACACAGAAAAACGGCCACACTGAAAAACGTTACACCTGTTTGTTTATTGGAATATTTTTTTCGACAGTCGGCGCCATCATCGCCGTGCACGCCACTCTCCGCCACCAGGGAGAAACTACGTTGTCGGCGAATGGACCCTGATGTACTACATGTATGTGTACATGTACATTTTAATGGTTTTTTGTGGTTCGCATTGCTGTCGCTAGGTGGCTCCCTCTACGTCGGCAGTCAAAATACCGCTAAGGCTTCCTTTACATGGAAGTATACGGTATACGAAAACGCCGATTGACAATGGCTTCACGGTCATGAATCCTCGGGAAGCCTTTGTTAACAGGCATTTTCGTATACCGTATACTTCTATGTAATGGAAGCCTTAGAGATCGCACAACGTGCTCTTTAAAGGGCAAAATATTAAAGAAAAAATTTAGATCACATACTCGATTCGACCTTGGGAAACTTTCCGTGGACCAAGCATCTTCTAAGAAAATTCTCCCTTTGCCTCTCCAATACCCCAAACCAATCGACATGACAATTCCCATCATGAGAAGCTACTTGGTTATTACTTTCTTCCACAAATTAGACAATCATCATGAAGTAACCATAAAAATCAGATACCCATAAGATGCGAATTCGTCTCGAAATCAATTTTTACCCGCCACTTGCCCTTTCCCGTTTCGATAATGCAAGATGTTCTTACAATGTAGGACCCGACATTTGAGTTAATGTAATTGGACCCATGGGGCGCAGGGATCTGATTGTCATCAGGCCAGCATCAGGGAATGTCATCGATCTTGACCAGGGTTAGACAAAACCGATTACCAAGTACTTGGTATCTTGTAACATTTCTTATGACATACTTCTCAAGGATAACTTAAAGTTATGAGGCGACTTTAGGCATGATCCAAGCGGCTTTCCCCTGTCGTAACGCAAAATGAACCAAAAGGCATTTGTCAACATTCTTTTGGAGTGAGGATTACGGAAGTGATATAAATTTAATTACCCCTTAAGCAGGAAATCTCCGCCAGACTATCTCCATGTCTGCGAGCTTAAATGTTCTAACTTTAATCATTATTAATGGACTTATCAATCACAATGACAATAATATTTTACGCAGTTTACCTTTAACCAATTTACCTTTTACCTTTACCAGTTTACCTTTACCTTCAGCACTGTTGAATATGAAATTTACATGTAGTTTTGCATTGCAAGCAATGAGCGGTAAAACCACCACCTCGTAACACAGACTCGACGATCACAAAATGTTGTTGTTGTTAAAGGAGCGTTGTATGCGATCTCTCAGCGGTATTTTGACTGCCGATGTAGAGAGAGCCATCTAGCGGCAGCAATACGAACTACAGAAAAAACATTATAAAATGTAGACAACGTAGTTAGTCGTTGGGGTTGGAGAGTGGCATGCACTGCGATGGTAGCGCCGGCTGTCGAGAAAAAGTGGCAGTACGGGGCTCAAGGGTTCGTCAAAATGAGGAACCGTGGATTTGTCATTTCGACGAATTAGATACTCAGTTTGGTGATAAATGGAAAACTAACCTAAGTTCGTCATTTTGACGAAGCAGAGTTTTTCAGTCGCAACTTATGAGTTATCATATTCACGAGGCTGTGAGACCTCTACCTTCACTTTCCTGATACTTCGGAAAACCCGTAATTCAATGGAGAGGCGCTTTAAAGCCCGACTGTAATCATTACATGTAGGTGACTCTTTATCCCTCCCCACCTTGATAAGACTGGTCCCCTGTCCAACCTATATATAGCCAGTGTAACACCGAGGCTGGACTGATACTATGTCGAAACAAAAATGGCCGCCATACCTTCATCACTTGAGAAGTTCAACGTGCTGTTATAGCGTGACGAACCCTTCACCAGGTAACATGCTTCAACTCATTCTTTTATGTATAGCAACACTCTCAATGCCTAAATTGGTAACTTAGATCATTCAAATAGATAGATTTGAACAGTCTTGTAGAGCATGCATACACCACGTTGCCTAAAGGTCAAAGGTTACGTCGGCCGTCGCGAGATACAAAAGCTAACGCATACTGTTGGGCTTTGGAAGCCAAAGTTGCCTCATGCCTCATGCTGTCCCGCCCGCCCATCGTTCACTGACTTAGCCAAATCTCTCGGGAGTTAGGGTGAGATGACAAGTCGATAAGTGGAAGTTCCACATATGATTGAGCTATTATGGTATTGCCGATATGCCAGTGACACTGATTAAACAGTTTTCAAGTTTTATGGGATCGTGGTGTGACGATGCCGCGTTGGTAGCACGGTGAGGTTTGGCTCAACATATCAAAGATTCCCAGCAACAAAGGAATCGCAGCGCCAAAGAGGACCAAGTTCTGCCTGGTCTATTACTCAATCCGATAGGACCAGTCAGCCGCGCTTGTCGCCAAAAGACGGCGGCAAAGTTCTGGGACCTTATTCACAAAGCTCCCGTAACTTTAAGGGTACGCAGATCCTTTGTCAGGCTGATAGTGAACAATAGGTTGTCCGCAAAAGGACAATAGTTTGCGCACTCCCGTAAGTTACGGGAGCTTCGTGAATAAAGGTCCCTGTACATAATAAAATTCTCTTGATTGGTACTAAATCAACATGAATCGCGGTTTGCTCGGCATTGGGTCACATGAATTAAGATAAGTAATGCTTTTACTTGAATTGTGCAATACAAATGCACTAGGCAATGCTGTACAAATGTGAAGTAAAAGCACTTGCTGGTCTTTGTTCATATGACCCATTGAATTGGACCGTAGTGACTCTCCTTGGTCAACTGACTGACAGCTCCTATAGACATCCTGCGAGAGTCGGCCATGACAGGTCAGACGGGGTAAACAAACCTGGGCCTAGTGCAGTGTACAGACCGGAAGCACAGGAGCCAACTGTACAAATGCACTAGACCAAGGTTTGTTTACCCCTTCTGAGCTGTCATGGCCGACTTTCGCAGGATGTCTATTGTGCTGATCAGACGAAAATGCTATTATTCGCTCTATCGTACCGTCACCATTGGTCGAGCGAAACGAGGCCTACCATATTTTGAGACGTAGCCCAAAAGACTCAGACAATGGTGATTGTGCTTGCGTGGACAGAGACATCATCACTTCTCCATCACAGCAAATGTTTTTCTCAAAGTCAAAGTACACCCAAAGCATTATCAATGTCGCTTGTGACATTTGCTCGCCTGCTTGGATCGACTTCTTTTTACGTCGACATGTTGTAGGAAACAAAATGTAATAAGTGCATCCATCATGATTTGGCACAAATATTGGTAACTGTTGATGCAGATAGTAGCTTCTTTGCGTAGTTTGTTATTAAAGGGAGACACCACTCATTGTAAACTTTTGAATTTTTATCAATTCATAGAGACTAATGCCAGTTGTGATGTCACTAGTGTCAATAGGCTGACGAATATTGGTAACTGTGACTGCCCAGTCCTATTGGTTGTTCCTTCATGAATATGCATTGAGCACATGTGCTGTGCAGTGGTCCCCTTGGGATTCAATTAAAATACTTAAATGATGTGTTTGCTGATTTTAAAAAAATCTGACATGTTGCAGATATAAATTAATTTGAACGTATAAATGATATTTCAAAAATTCAACATTTTACACAGTGAGTGGAGTCTCCCTTTAATTGCAAGCTGAAGCAAATCCCTGTCTCCAGCACCAAGGGAAGACAGCTGCTGTCGACGTAAACGAGTGCAGCCCCGTATCGGTATCCAGCGATTTCTTGTTCGAAAAACGATTGAGAGGCGTTGAGAGATGACGAAGAACATCGATTCGGTGCTCGATATGATGAAGAGGATGATCACAGTTTTATATGATAAGTGACAGCTAGACAATTGCTGATGACAGCTTGGTATGCTGCTGATGCGACGGAAGGGTAAGAAAGGAGCAGATTGAGATGGATGTGATTGGATGGGTCGTGGTGCTAAACAGGAAATAAGTAACCTTTTTCTTAGGAACGAACGGCAAAATATGCAATATACAAAATGATGTAAATACAGCTGGTACGTGACAAGTCATTTAATCCTTTAACCAACCTCTCCAAGTTTTAAACTGATTAAATACCTTTCATCCAATATTACCGACATGTACCTTCTTGGATTGTCAAAAGAGATTAACTGAAACATTCGGCTTCTGAGTACTTTATATGAATTTTTGATTGGGTTCGCTGTCACGTTTTGATAATCTAAACGACGTGACGATGGCATTAGCCTTAAGATGGGTATTGACATTTTTGACCATATGCTAATACCATCTGCAAAGTCATCGTAAATGCGACGGCGAGCTGACGATAATGCACCGGTCAATGACATGTCTGCCCCCCCCCCCCGTTCAGGGGTCACCACTAAATTAGTGTCGAAAAAGTGTCGAGTTCTGAGCGCTCAATTTTTTTCTTACCGTCGTTTTTATGTCAACCCCCAAAATAGAGATTAGAGAGCTTCTGCAAGCGCCCGATTAGGCTCTACGACGACGTTTATCTATTGTGTGAGTGCACCCAAACAATAGATAAACGTAGTCGTAGGGCCTAACCGGGCGCTTGCAGAAGCTCACTAATGTCGAATTCTTGGCGATTACTTCACAATTTCTAACAGAAATGACATAGAAAAGGTAAAAGATTAGTGGAAAAAGCTGGTGAATACTTGTCGATTTCATTTGATGTCCTGGGTCAATTAGTGTCGAATTGTGACCGTAGAAAAAATGTCTAGGTGTCGAATAAGTGTCGAATTAGTGCCGACCACTGAACGGGTAGGGGGGGGGGGGTCAAGACATGTCATTGACCGGTGCATAAGTGGCAAGCTTCACCTCACTCCTTCTTTAATAAAGTGCAAGGAAATATTTAAACAACACGCCAGTCCAAGGACAAGGAAATATTCAAACAACACGCCAGTCCAAGGACAATTGACCCATTCTGTCTCATATTCCATGACATTAATGTGCCCCAAGTCCGACATAAAGGACAACTGACGGCATTTTAAAACTTTAACCACGTTTCTATTAGCCCCAGGTTGGGCCAGAGACCATGAGGAAAACATTCAATCGTAGTTTATGGCAAGAAAATTAGTTTTGACTTCACCATGAATACATAACTAAATCAGATTTGTCAAGTCTCCGGTCGGTCGTGACTGCTGGATGAAAGTATTATAAAGTTGATTGGTTCACGTTCCTATCTGTGATCACGTGATGGGGCTGATTGCATTGTTGACGCACGAAAGAGATAGAGTTCAAAGAACCTAGGGAAGCAATAAATGGTGAGGTAGTCGTCGATGTTTTCTTCCTCCAGATTTCATGGCAGGCTTTACAAAAAAATACGTTTTTGACTATGATGGGAAGGGCCAAAGCAACCAATTACAACATGCTCTGCGTTTGATAGTGTAACACAAACAATCTTCCACGTATAGACAATAGTGAGGTTTCGCAAATCTGACGAAACATGAAGTACGAAATACGAAATTGGATATCATTCCGATGACGTATTAATGTATATGTATTTCAAAAGATGGTTTGCACCACAAATATCGCCTGCTGCAAGAGCGTCTTTCAGCGTTTGACGTTAGACCGATAGAGTTACGGTGTATATTAAACTTTGAAATTTATCTTCGTTTCCACTTCGTAGATACGAAGTGGAAATTTAAAAATTCAAGATGCACCGTAACTCTCTCGGTCTTACATGATATGCTAAAAGATGCACTGGCAGCAGGGGCATTTGTGGTAGCAACCATCTCCAGAAATACATTACATAATTCAACTTCATTTCTGGGACCTACATGACTGTCATGTAGGTCCCAGAAATGAAGTTGAATTTCGTATTTCGTACTTCGTGTTTCGCCAGATTTGCGAAACTTCACTCTTAGCAACTGCGGCGTAGATTGCTCGTAGTATCATTTTAGGACAATCATACCTAATCAGATTTCAACAGGCAATGGGCAAACTGATGGTGATAAATCAGAAAAGAAATTTCATCGCGCACGTATAAAATATTTTTCATTAAGATCGTGCACCAAATATAGAAATTTTAATTTTCATAATTTGGAAAATCACGCCTTATCGCTGTGTGGCTTGGGGAAAATATCATTGCAAGAATAATTGGTTTCATTTCGTTGCGAACCTCAAGGGGTTTATAGGTGACAAAACAAAGAGATGAGGATTTTCTAGGCAGTAAAAAAGGCTAACTGTCTCATCGTATCCGGGTTTTCCATGCACTCATTTCAGCACAGAATTCGTGTACATGTATGAGTGCGTTGCAGTGCCAAGCATGCATACTCATGTACAGACTATCGCATCAGGTTAAAGTGGAATGGATCCGACAATGCGGGAGGCGACTGAAAGCCAAAACTACAAAATGTTACGCTGTGCCCAGAACGTTGCTATCGTTATTGCTGGGTTCATTTATTAGCTTTGTGCCATGGGTTCTCCATGTTGTAGCCTGGTAGAGCCGGGGGAATTACAGGTAATAGAAAAGGAAAACAAGATGTGATTGCTATATTACCATTTATACATTGTAATAATGCTATTTTCGCGTTCTTGCACATCAGTCGCCAACCGATCGTTGGAACAAACGCATCACACCGGCTGAATTCATTTCAATCCGAATGTAGCAGCATCCCCGTGCGAACCATACACCATAACTGCTACATGTACAGCTCTGGAAAAAATTAATAGACCACCTCGTCTGTTATTTCCACTCATTTCCCTTTAGATAGGTCCCACAAAAGTCTTATTCACCCATTTATGCCACATTGTGTTCCAATATACTTACTACCTTGTACAAACCGGGCTTCAGCGGTAATTATAAGCATAAAGTCCAGAAGATGCTTTAAACGCTGCTCGCAGAATTTAGGGTGATTAGAAGCGATGTAAAAATGGACAAGTGTCTACACAGTATGTCCTTCCTCTTAGTCTGAACTTTTGACAAGGTCCTTTTAACAGCTCCATTGTTTCTTCATTATGGGAAGTCAATATGTTTGGTATTGCCTTGGTGAAGTTTTAGGCTAGCAATTTAACCAACACAGCAAATCAGTACATACAGAAAGATTGGAGAGTTTGTCGGACCCATTTTAATGGAAAATGAGTGAGTCAACCAGAGGTGGTCTAATAATTTTTTCCAGAGCTGTATATACATGTATGACAGCTTTTACTGGCTGCACACCTTTTTTACATTACAAACACAGACGATCACGCACACGGCCAATTAAATGATTGCATGGGCGTAAATTTTACACAGGACGAACAGATTTCAATGAAACGCCGTAGACTGAAACCGTCATCGTGGGCAACGATCAAACAATTTCACACGCCAGCACATTCGGGTCTGTCACTGCAATAAACTCTACGATGTAGCGTACTTCACAACAGAAAGCCAATTATCTTGATTGGACAAACCTTTTTGATGTAGAATCTAGATCAAAGGTAGTTTTCAGCGGAGATTTTTAAAACCTGGCGTATGGTCTCAGAGATGGAAAGAAGCCTTGTAATATATTACAAGTGCATGTAAAATGAAAGTGTGAAGCTTTAATGTGAACAGGAGGCTGACCTTTTATGGCGAATTCAAGAAACAAACATGGCGAACGGAAATGACATGGTGTGTATCAAGTGGTATGTACAAATGTAAAAATACCGTGCTGTTCGCAATTAGACTAGACCCTCGACTGTAGGTGCAAGTTGATGTGTTCATTGAACTTTGCATTGATAAAGAGAAATGTCCAAAAACTTGTGACCATCTGTGGGGTGGTCACACCAAAAATCTGAAAATCGGATCTACTTTGAAGGCGCTACAACGGTAACATCAACTAATTTAAATTTCAATACAGTTTACGCTATTTGACTTAGAAAACAGATAAAAAGTAGGTCAAATAAAAATCCCGTCTGATATGTGATGAAGACTTTTCACATGTAAAACCATCAAAAATTGGAGCACCCTAGCTCAAAAAGGAGGAAGTTTAAATGGCGATTTTTCATTTTTCACAAAACGCCCCCTGGTGACCAAGTGGAATGACCAATTCGACAGAAAATCAATAGATTCATGAAGGACCCACATACACCCGTCGACCAAAAATCAGAACAATTAGATTTAATTTGAACATGCTATCTGAGCGGTAACGTCGTCAATGGACGGACCGACGCACGCCACAGGGGACGACAATACCACTCGGGCCGAGGGGTAAAAAGCAAAGGAATTCGTTAATTGCGTTTGTCTCACTAAAAGAGATGTTGATTGTGCGGTTTTTCAAAAATGGCGACAAAGTAACCGAATGTGCCACTGAAATCTTCTTCAGATCCTCGCTGACGACGAGGCACAGGAACCAATGAATGCCTGGAGTGTGTTCATCCGTTGATCCGCACTGGCGGAAATGTCCCATGCATCAGAATAGGAAGTAGCCTCCTACTGGCCTCCTCCATCATAGCAGATGGGGAGCGACTGAAAGAAACATAATTGGAGGCATCTTTCGTATGACCTTTCACAATACGAAGTAACTGCCTCAATTCAGAATGTTGTCAAAATAACCCATGGGAACAGAGTGCAATCAGAACAACGTGCATCTCCAAGTTGGCAATAGGATGAGAAATGCTCACCTAATAACGTTCCATTGCAGAGGTAATGGGTGATTTACATTAATGAAATGTTCTTAGGAAGTGCTGATGGCATTGATCCTGTCTTAAGTCGGGGAGGGTGAGATATTGTCTAATTTCCACGCATAATCGAGCAGTAGGCTACTAGCCGAGACGTACACGGACACCACACACTTCGTAGAAAAAATCGGCAATTGAAAACGGAAATTTGGCAATCAGAAGAATGGCTGATCAAGGCTGGAATAGAGAATTTCATTTGGTACCATCGATCTGCATGTGCTCGTAACATCTGCCTGTAGTCGGGTGAGATCAGGTGCAGAAAGGTTATTCCGTTGACGACGGTGAGGACATAAGAACATAAGGGGCCGTATTCTAGAAGCTTCCTCAACTCTTAGGT
Source organism: Notospermus geniculatus (assembly GCA_002633025.1). Classification (NCBI taxonomy): domain Eukaryota; kingdom Metazoa; phylum Nemertea; class Pilidiophora; order Heteronemertea; family Lineidae; genus Notospermus; species Notospermus geniculatus. The sequence goes on along the minus strand of NMRB01000123.1, from coordinate 303,906 downwards.
TTACAGTTTGCAGGGCAGAATACAAAGGCCCGTATTTTACAATGCTCCTCAACGTAAAGGAGTTCCTCAAGGCTATTGTTCTCAACGGGAGAACAATAGTCTTGAGGAACTCCTTTACGTTGAGGAGCATTCTAGAATACGGGCCATTAGCTTAAAGTGGACCTAAGAGCTAAGGAGGATTCTAGAATACGGGCCAAGGACAATAAGCGTGCACACCGGCATTTTTCCTCAGCGAGGAACAACAGTTTGTGATATGTTATAGGCCTAGATGCAGAAGTACCTCACCCCGGACTCTCAGGGCCGTATGCGCCAACGAAGATTATCTTGCACTCAGGTTGAGCCACAACTTTTCAATTGTTCGAGTTCCAGGGCATGATGTGACAATGGAAAAGTTGTGGCTCAACCTGAGTTCAAGATAATCTTCGTGGTGCATACGGTCACTGTCCACACCACTAGGCCTCTAGAAATAACGAAGCATACATCCAGGGCTTGGCGTCGTAGTTTATTTGCAACCAGTACCTCCACGGTTACAGCTTCTCCGGCTTTTTTGGCACCGATATGACGGACGCTGAAATACATTCCGGCGCACTGAAGATACACGAACATGTACACGTACATGTCATGTACATCACCGACGCCCTTTTAAAAGTAAATTAGTTGTTTATGTTCCCATTTCGCTGTGAAGATTCAGTTTCAAACAAAGTCATTACGTATGAGAAGCGGATGCTGAAGCCATCTTATTATTCTCTGTGGAATCAGTTAATTAGATTAACTCGTTAACGCAGTGCGTTTGTGCGTTTAGACTTCGTACAAAAATAACCAGAGGATTTGTCCGAAGACACCCCAAAGTATTGTATTTTCATCCCCCATCGCAATATTGGGCTTTCTCAAATTGAAAATCACTGA